>JAXGGA010001312.1:0-158159 GCA_038373865.1 Uloborus plumipes
ATGGTCCACTTAGCACGGATTTTGTTCAAGTTTGGAATTTTTAGCGTAAACATGATTAGGACAAGCGTCCCTATTATGGGGACCCTAGTCATTATTAATGCATTTTTTTTTTACAGTATAAATCAATTCCTCATAAAGTTTAACCATATTCATAAACATTAGAGGACTATTAGTGGCCCATTGTTTCTATAAACAACATAGGAGAGTAACAGAGGGAAATAAAGTGGGAGTTGAATGCGGGGCCTCCTTTTCTTCCTCCGTGCGACCACGCTTCAGAGCAGCAAAATCACCGCAGAGCGCATGTCAAAATCACCGCAAAGCCTTGTCTACAGCTATCAAAACTCAATTTGAGTACATCAATACAACTCTGAATTTTACAACCAATATTCGAGATTGTTCTCAATTCGAAACTAAACTGTCCCTCGCGATAGTCATGACGTAAGATCATGTGACTTACACAATCACGTGTTTATTGCAGCCAATCCTGAGCCAGTAACTTCTTTCGGTCTGTGCAAAATTACGGGAACTGCCCATCATTTGATAGAAGGTCGTTTGCCGTTAAATTTACGGGCGGTTGAATTCAATTTACAGATTCGCGATATGATAACGGCCATTGCGCATTTTTCTCAAAGAAGGAATTTGACCGTTTTTTTTAACGGTCAAATCTACTTATTTTACGGAAATTTCTAAGAGTGTACTTGAGGTGGCAGGTTTGATTTCTCTACTTACTTTTGATGTGGTTTCATTCTTTAAGCTGCAAATTATCCCTTATATTGTCTGTAGCTGTACCGCACTATATGGAATAAAATATACTATACGTAAAAAAGGAAAGGCAATGAGCTTGTAGAATACTCGCCAAAATAAACTCTAGTAGGTCGGGTTCGAAATTCAGCCAGAAATCCAGAGACGGATACAAGCGATTGCGGCCATCGCCCCTCTTTTAGAGGACTCTTCCCAGGAATTTTTTCGATATTAAGGCTCTAAAAATGCAATTTTCTACGAGTTTTAAGGAAATTGGGGAGAGGATTTTTGGGGCTCCTGCCTGGAAGTGTTTCGGAATTGAAATCTGACTCCATTGTGATCGATATTTCTAAACCAGTATGCATAGCAAAAAGTAAGAAAAATCAATCGCCCCAGCCTTGAAAAATTTCTGGATCCGTCCTTTAACAAATCTTGATGCTACAAATCAGGCGCGGATCCAGGATTTCTCTCAGGGAGGGGCAGTTTCATTCTCAATTCGGCGCCCCCCCCAAAGATTTTTTTTGGCGCCCCCCCCCCTCAATTAAAATGAGTTAAGAAAGTGGGGAAAATGCTCTTTGGTCTGTTATTCATTTACTTCAGATTCAAGCAGTTATTTGTCCGTTCAGTAAAAATAATATGAAATAAAATACATTAGTGTAGGAAAAAAAAATATGAAAATGAACTAATGTAGTTTTACGATGGCGTTTCTAGCCCCCCTCCCACCGCATGAAATAAATAAATAAATAAGTGAAACAAGAAACATAGTAGGTTCACAAAAAATAGTTATTATTTTTATAACTTTTTTTTTTCATTTAAGTGGCGTAACAAAAAAGAAAAAAAAATAAAGAAAAAAAAAATATGCATTGGACAAATTCAAATGCACGCTATTTTTCTATAAAAATAAATTATTCACTAATTTGTATGTTCGAAAAGTATAAGCGTACATAGACTTTGGTGCCCACCCCTCCTACCGGCAAATATTTGTAAGTTCGCCCCCCCCCCCGAATTGAAAAAAAAAAAAAAAACCCCCGTGTAACTATTGTTGTTTTTCTGGTTAGTGGGCTTTTTTCCTGCTGTGGGCAGGGGGGGGGGATTAAGTTACGTATCAGGCTATGCTTGTAAAATGTTCTTTTACTAACTTATTTTTTTAGTGAAATTGTTTTTGAGTGTTAAGAGTCTATGTAGTTTGAAGCAGTATTGGCGTTTTAAGTACAGAAAGTACCTAGGCGCCTTTAGTCGGTGAGATGAGGGCACGTTTGGCGCCCTCTAGAAGCTTTGGAAGATTGGAAGCGCTTCCTCTGGGGCGCCGAAGCTTGTACAGCATTATTAGTTTCTGTAGCAGTATTGTTCGGTCGATGAGAAGGGGGCACCTTTGGCGCGCGCCCTCTTGATTTTTGGAAAAGCCCCCTGAGGGGTGCCGAAGCTTGAAACGGTATTGGTTTTTAAGTACGGAGAGCTTCTAGGCGAGCTTCTAGGTTGAAACAGTATTGAGGTTTAAAGTTCGGAGAGCGCCTAGACGCCTTCGGTCGGTGAGAAGAGGATGTCTTTGGCGAGCGTCCCCTTGAAGCTTTGGGAGCGCCCCCTCCAGGGTGCCTAAGCTCGAAGCAGTATTGACTTTTAAGTACGAAGAGCGCCTAGTACGGTTGGCGGTCGCCCGCTTGAAGCTTTGGGAGCGCCCCCTCAGGGCGCCTAAGCTCGAAGCAGTATTGACGTTTAAGTACAGAGAGCGCCTAGTACTGTTGGCGGTCGCCCGCTTGAAGCTTTGGGAGCGCCCCCTCAGGGCGCCTAAGCTCGAAGCAGTATTGACGTTTAAGTACGGAGAGCGCCTAGAACGGTTGGCGGGCGCTCCCTCGCAGCTTTGAGAGCGCCTCCTCCAGGGCACCTAAGCTTGAAGCAGTATTGACGTTTAAGTACAGAGGGCACCTAGTACGGTTGGCGGGAGCCCCCTCGAAGCTTTGGGAGCGCCCCCTCCAGGGCGCCTAAGCTTGAAGCAGTATTGACGTTTAAGTACGGAGAGCGCCTAGAACGGTTGGTGGGCGCTCCCTCGAAGCTTTGGGAGTGCCCCCTCCAGGGCGCCTAAGCTCGAAACAGTATTGACGTTTTAAGCTCAGAGAGCGCCTTTCGGTCAGTGAGATGGGGGCGCCCTCGTTGGCGCTGAAGCTTGAAGAAGTATTGGTTTTTTAAGTCCCAAAAACACCTAGGCGCCTTTGGTCGGCGAGAAGGGGCGCGCCTTCGGCGCCCCTTATTTTTCTAGGGGGGGAGGGCAATTGCCCCTATTGCCCCCCCCCCTTTGGATCCGCGCCTGCTACAAACATTATTTCTACAAGCAACCCAGCAGAATTCAGATTAATATCTAGCTTCCTTCGTACACATTAGACACATAGAATTTTTTATACATTGTCCATGGTTGCACTAAAATTTTATGTGGTTAGTTGTTAAATCAGATTTTATTACTTCACAGGATAAATAAAACGTTATAAAAGTACCTTGTAAAAAAATTGGGTCAAATCCCACATTTAAATAAAGCTTGTGGGGGTTAACGTTTTGTGAAACCAGCTCTCACTTTTTAAAACTTTCCCGAAAATTTTATTGAACCAGTTTTAAAACTTACATTAGGGCCCTGCTCCACATTGACGTAAAGCAGAAAAATAAAGCGGAAAAGTAAAACGGATTAAATGGTATTCCTATGGAAAGTACCCGGATTTTCGGTTTCTACTTTCGATTTCGGTCGCGTTTTCTGCTGATGTGGAGCAGGGCCCCTACTTTTAAAAATGCGTTTGAAAGCAGAAGCTAGAATTTTTAATCACAGGTTTTCAGTCTCTTTTGGGCCCCCTGAAATTTTTTAAAGAAAAAGCTCAACCTCCCCGAGATTTTTGGGTTATCATGACATTACTATTTGTAAGTTTAAAAAAAAATTTAATTTTGGCATTTACATTCCTTTGCCTCAATAGGCTTCAATTAAGAGACATTGACAAACACCCTTATCGTTGACAAACTTTTGGAAACTTATATTTCAGTACTGCAAGAAAGCATACATTATCGTAAATTGTGGCAAGCAGCCAAATCGGGCAATGAAATATAGATTTATCCCCAAAAATAAATGAAAACAGCTAGTGCCTAGATGCCCTTTCTTATCTTTGTGGGCACATCCTTATTACACATTTAACAGGATTACTGGTTACCATCTCTTGCTCCTAACGAGGTGAGAGTTTATTTTATTAGTTGTCAAAAATTCTATTTTTAGCATTTGCATTCTTTTGCTTCAAAGGGCTTTAATTAAGAAACACTGGAAAGGGAACCTTATCATTGACACACTTTCGGAGAACTATATTCTAATTCTGTAAGAAAGCATTAATTATCGTGATTAATGGTAAACAGACCAATCAGGGATAGAAATATAGGTTTGCCCCCAAAAAATAAACGAGAAAAGCTAGTGCCCAGATGCCCTTTCCTATCTTTGTGGGCACATCTTTATTACATCCGCTGATTGGTCTGCTTATCATTCAAGCAAATGATTGAAAACCCTTTGATGAAAATTTGCGGATTTTTATTCAGTCATCAACTATTTAAAGTTCTGCAACTGCCCTTTGAATTTGAGATAATTTGAATGAAATCATATTCTACATCAATTTTATCTTAGTCTTCCGTACTCTCATAACATCTAAAAAATAGAAATCTATCCCATGAAATGTTCTTTTGCAAGGACTTTGGAGTGAAATTTATCTTGATAGTTTTAAAAGAGTTCATCTTCCAAAGTTTTAATGAAAATATATCTCCAAAGTGCTCGTAACTCAGCATTTTATCTGAGTTTTTGTTTGTCGTAGATTTTAGCTTTATCACACAACCTGAGCTGTTTCCAAGGTTACCGGTCATTTCAAAATTACTACACATATGACTCTCGATACTAAGAAGTACTGGGACCAGGAAAAAGTGTTCGATGGAACCGACGTTCGACACACCGAAAAATCAAATTCCCTCTCAAAAAGAGGCGCAAGGCATATACGAATGTTAATACCTTATGCTTAAAATTTTAAAGCCATTTCAAAAGAGCAATTTTATTGTCTAGGGAGGTGCAATCCTTGATTGTTTTGTATTGAAGATTTGCTGAGTTACTCTTGGTTTAGTAAAGTATGAACATATTATACCTTGTCAGACATAGCTCTATTGCTAATGAATTCCGTGGTATTCCATACTTCTGTGTCAATTACCTTTCTTAAATCTTCAAAGCAAAAGGAAGAGAGTTATAAGATTGACGTGTCTGTGTATCTGGGTGCCCGCCTGTGGCACTGTAGCTCCTAAACGGATGAACCGATTCTGATAATTCATTTTTTGTTATTTTGAAGGGCGGCTTAGTTGAGAGTGCTCGTAGCTTGGTTTGATCTTTAAAGGACTTTAGTTACCGGAGATATTAATTAACTACTAGTCATGGGAAGGATTATGTGGGGGTGCAAGAACGGACTTAACGGTAATCCATTTAATAACCGTTTCAAATGTGTTCCTCCACCACACACGACGATGCCCATTACGCCAAGCCACTGCGAGGACTCAAAATGGCACGTATACACTGTGAAAAACGAATGCCGTTTTTACAGTGCAATACAGCTAATTTTATAGTAATAAACTGTAAAAATTGCTAATTTTACTGTAATAAACAATAAAATTTCTACTTCTACAGTGGCCAACTGCAATATTGCTAATTTTACAGTTTATTACCGTGCATTTTACAGTTTTAAACTGGACCATCTGCTGCCAGTATTCTACTGTTATTTTCACCGTATAACACAACTAATTTTTACGCCAATAAACTAAAATTTCTAACTTTACCGTACGAAACTGTAAAATTGCTAATTTTACAGTTTATTACTGTGAAATTTACCGGTTTTAAATTTGAACCTCGGCTGCCAGAATTATTCTGTAAAAACAAGAGTTCATTTTTTGCAGTGTACTGCTATCGATTGATGCCAATTTCACCGCTGCATCCCCAACACAACTCACCTCTTCAAATACGGGAGGTGGATATGCTGCACCCTGTCTGATATAAAGAGAGGGCTTTGTTGTTTTTCGATGCAATTTCAATTTAATATGGAGTGTAATCCCGTTACGAAGAACTTTAATGGACCGCAAAATTTTGTTCGTTGCAACAGGAATTTTGTTGTGATTGATTGGAGCCATGTAATGGAAATAAAATTGGGAATGAGAATTTATGCCATAGAAACAGATATTTCATTGTATTGGCATTGTTTTTACTCGATTTCACTGCATACACCATACTGGACCATAAGGAAAAAAAAATGTGAACTGAGTATAATAGAAGGGGAAACATGCATTAGAGCACTTACAGCGCCTAAAAAGCAAAATATATCAATTCTAGAAAACTGTTGGCGGAGAACCAAATTGTAAATCAATGGTAAGGAAAAATCAAACCAGGATTTTTTTTCTTTTCTTTTTTTTTTTTTACTATCGGGGATTTAATAAGCAATGATACTTCGAGTGCATCATGAACGGAAACCGAAAGTGTAGATTTAAATCTGTGTCATTAGCGTGAACATTTGTATCGATTTCGCTGTAGAAAAGAAAAAGATAAACAGGAGCAATGACGCAGCTGTAGGAACAGCGTTGCAGCTCCCATCCCCAACTGACGTTTGTATTTTCACTTTCAGTTTAGAGTGAGTTCATTCACAAAATCGAGTTGTATATGGTTTGCCATTTCTGAGCTTCGCTCTCAAGTTATTGCGTTGGTGCAGTTGCTTGCAACCTTTTAGACTCTACGCGTCCTTGTCCTTTGAACTCTGACAAAAGACCGGGCTTCCGCCCCCTTCCATGCGTAGTTAATACAAGTAAGTAATTGAAGTTGGTTAAGATAACTGCAGGTGGTATCTGTGACGTGAGAAATAAATATCAAGATAATTTCGCGCACTAAATTTAACATTGTTACACAAAACTCTATTTTGAATATATTATTATTGGAACATATTAAATCCAGTAAGCAAAGAAATAAACACATATTTAAAAAAATCTGGTATGGACCCCACACTACTTCCTTTTACGTGTAAATTTCTTAGTAGTTGCCTTAAGTGTTAAAAAAAGTGCTTGGAGTGAGTAAGGTAACAATTAAAATATTTACTCCCCTAATCTACCACGAAACAATGCAAAAAATATTTTACAATGGTTATTTTTCTAAATATTGCTGATTTTAATATCATTTAGTGAATTTTTCGCAAAATATCGCCAATAGCGCCAAGTTGAACCCAAATTCAAAAAATAATTTTTTCGCCAAATTTGTCGCCAACTTGGCGATATGTCGCCAAGTTGGCGTTAAACACTTGGCGACCAAAAGCTTGGCGACATGTTGCCAAGTGGTGGCGCCAATTCATATCACTTGAGTCTGTATTGAAATTAACATTGATTTACCCCAAAAAAGGGGTAAAAGACCCCTTTGGGAACATTCGAATGCAATCACAAGGGGAGGTGCACAACTAGACCCCCCTCAAAGCCTACATACCAAGCTAGAAGTTTCTACGGCATATAGTTTTTGAGTTATGCGAGCCACATACGCACATACATCCGCACATACATTAGGGTGGGGCGAAAAATAAAAAGTTTTTCAGATCAACTTCTAATAGTTGCCAAAAGTTGCCTTTGGTGATAGTTAGCTTTTGTGCAAAATTTGAGAAAAATCGGTTAATATCTTCGGGGGCGCTGCGATCACAAAATTTTACTATAGCTTTGTTATGGATTTTATGGTTAAAATATCAAAAAAAAATGCCTTTAGTTAGTCTCTTTGCGTTTTTTTACTCAAAAGATGTTTTCATGCATTAAAAGCATATGAAATGACTCACAAACATTATTTTACATAATATATTTATATTTAAAAAAAATCACTTTTTTTCACGTTTTTTTTTTCTTTAATGCTTGAAATATAAATAGATCATATAAAATAATTTTTTGTGAGTTATTTCATATGCTTTGAATGCATGAAAATATTTTATGAGTAAAAAAATGCAATGAGATTAGCTAACGGCATTATTTTTCATATTTTAACCATAAAAGCCCTATAAAAGCGATGGTAAAACTTTGCGATCGCAGCGCCCCCTGAAGATATTAACCGATTTTTCTCAAATTTTGCACAAAAGCTAACTATCACCAAAGGCAACTTTTGGCAACTATTAGAAGTTGATCTGAAAAACTTTTTATTTTTCGCCCCACCCTAACATACATCCGCACATACGTACATACAGACGTCACGAGAAAACTCGTCGTAATTTACTCGGGGGTGGTCGAAATTGATTTTTCGGCTGTTTGTATGGTGTTAGGTACATATGCACGTGCTGAAAGGTCGAAAAAAATACGCGACATTCATTCAGGGGTGAGCAAAGTCAAAATTTAGACCGAAATTTGAGTGAAATTTTTTTCGTGATCACAATATTTTCTTTACTACGTAAAAGGAAGTAAAAATAAGCTAGGGTCTAAGTGAGGTTATTTTAAACATTATTCTGTTTCATAACTACACTGGCGGAAAAAAATCCCAACACCAAGAAAAAATTACTGTAGAGCAATGAAATTTGGGTAATGCAATTGTCTAGTTAAGATGTTTAGTTGATTAAATCCACAAGATCACTGGCTAATTTAAGCTCAAGAAAATGCTGTCACTTAGTGGTATGGAGTGCTATGCATGTTGCACTTGTTGTGTCAATACTAGGACAGCCATTGCTGACTGTGGATAATGCTGGAGTTGCCGTCCATAAAAGATATCCCACACGTGATCAATTGGAGACAAATCTGGTGATCTTGCAGGTCATGGTAACATGTCAACACTCTGTAGAGCACATTGCGTTACAGCAGCGGTGTGAGGGCGAGCGTTATCCTGTTGAAAAACTCCCCCTTGAATGCTACTCATGAAGTGCTGTACTATAGGTTGAATTTCCAGACTGACGCCAAATTCGCTGTCAGTGTGTTTGGGATAACCTCAAGAGTGCTTCTGCTGTCTTAGGAAATTGCTCCCGAGACCATGACTCCAGATCTAGATCCCGTGTGTCTAGGTCGCAGACTGCTTAGATGCAGGTGGTCCCTGGCCTCCTTCTGACCAACATACGATCATCACTAGGATCAAGGCAGAATCTGTTTTCATCAGAAATTACAAAAGATCTCCACTCCGATCTTCAGCGAGCTCTGTCTTGACACCACTGTCACAAACGGCGTCACAAACGGCGATGATTTGCAGTCAATGGAATACCGGCTACAGGCTACCTGGTTCGGAACTGTCCTTGAAGTAAGCGACTTCGTACCATTCTTTGGGTCACAACGGTACAGACTGCAGCTCGAATGTCAGCCGTAGATGCAGTACGATGCGCCACAGCCGCACGCAGGATTTGGCGATCTTCCTTCTCAGTCTTGCCACGTGGCAGCTCGGAACTCGATCTTCTTGAGGTAGTACTATCCCTTGACCATATCTTCAAATAATCATGCCACGGTGGAAACATTCCCACCAAGTCTTTCTGCAATATCGCGAAATGAAAATCCACCTTCTCGTAGCCAAATTGTACGACCTCGTTTAAACTCGGTGAGCTGTTGACAATGGCTTCTTCGTCTTCTTAAAGGCATTCCTGGCTAACATGAACGCAAAGCGTCAAATTTCACAGAAAAATAATACTCACGAGCTTTGCAACACGCTTTTAAAACATGCCTTATTTGCATGTTCTGAGTGACGCCAGCTGCGCCACACTTATGCGCGGAGAGCGAAATTTCAATCGATGTCATCTTTCCGTTGTATAAACACGCCTACCAAATTTCGTTTATCTAGCGCAAGTCTTTCTTGGTGTTGGGATTTTTTTTCCGCCATTGTAATATTTAATATTCCCATGTGACCACAAAACTTAATAACATGTTATTTGTTTCAGTTTTTACTTCATCTTTAATGCCATCAAGCCTCCCTTGAAATCGTCTACACTTCTCTAGCCCCCTCACCTTAGGTTGAGAGCCGCTGGTGTAATGCAATAGTTCCCAACCTTTTTAAACTCATATATCTCTTGCTGCGTTTTATCAATTGAAGGGCTTGGGAGATGAAGGGGTTGTGTGACAAAACAGAAATTGCGAGTAATTAAAGTTCAAAGTTTTATTGATGCAGCTGTTGCAGCTTTTTCGTATTCTGGTTTTGTCGTTAGTGTGAGAATGAAATTGTTCGAATGACATCTTCTTTTTGATGTACCAAGTTTTATTTGCTTACCTGTATCCATTGATTACCATGGTCCAAAGCGTTTATTTTTTAAAATGCAACATAGCCCCTTTTTTCATCCTCCAAGCCCTTCAATTATGCTTTCCTTTCCCCAAGATCTGGCACAGGTTCTTAGAGTTCTTTTTCAGTACCATTCCAGGAGTTAAACAACAAAGTATTGTAAATGCTTTTGTTTCAACGCAGAACCACACGATACCACTCAAACTTTTGTAGCAATAAATTCTAGCTTTATCGAAATAGTTTTGTATACTTTTTAGTAGCCAAGCGCTTACAGACTTTTACGAAGAAGCTACGAGGAAAATGTTCTATTTTAAGTTGTATAAAATATTGCTAAAAAACTCCTTTCTTTTCTCTTTTTAACCGACTTCGAAAAAGGAGGAGGTTCTCAATTCAAAGCGTATACTTTTTTTTTTTTTGTTTGTTCGCACATAACATCTGATCTACTGAACCGATTTGGACAATTTTTTCTTTAATCGATAGGAGATGGTGTAACTTAGGTACCATGTACTCATATGACGATATTTATTCACTAGAAAAAAAGTTATGATCGAAAAACTAACATTTCATGTCATTTAAAACAATATCTGCTATCGTAAATCCTTACTTCAATGAGCGACCCGATGGTCAAGTGGTTATGCTCGTCAGGTCGAAGTTCCTGATGGAATGAGATCGAGTCCAGGTCGGCAAGGTTTTTTTTCGAATAGCTGCATGTTTTTTTTTTTTTTAATGATTTTAATGATTGTAATGTCCTTATGAAGGTACATCCTCCCATGGGAATGTGCCCCATATTTTTTTATGGTACAAAATGACAGTTTTGGTCGGATCTTTGTTAAAATTGGCAATGGGGTCCTTCGATGCTGTAGAATTTTCTTATGACCGTTTGCGCCATTTTTGGTGGCTTTGAATCAATTGTGGCAATAAATGGTTTTTGATTTGCGGCACCTATATTATTTTTTCAAAAATTATATACACAATCAATTATATTATCTTAATTTTTGTACCTTTATAAAATTCTGTATTTTATACCTTGCATTTACGTCAAATTCAAGGTAAAATTAAAAGTCAAAAATTCTGAAGATGATGAATATATATGTTAAAAATTAAAGTAACTATTTTTAGTGATTTTCATATTGGCTGTGACCAAAAAACATCATTACAAACAAATAAAATGTATCAAACACCATGAGTGTTGAGTTATTGGGAAAAATCTGCTGTGTAATGTTTTTTTGCACTGCGAAGGGGGGGGGGTATGAACGATCATTAAAGTGACACACATTTTAAAAAAATAAGATTTTGATTTGTGGTGTTTGAAAAAAGCTAAAGAGTCCACTTTAGTTGAAAATTATTTTCCATGAAAAGCAAAAACTTGCACCAATTTTCCAAGTCTTACTCTAACTCCTTCTCCCACAATTCAAATTACTTACTTTTACTTTCAATTTTTAACCGACTTCAAAAAAGGAGGAGGTTCTCAATTCAAAGCGTATGTTTTTTTGTCTGTTTGTTCGCACATAACATCTGATCTACTGAACCGATTTGGACGATTTTTTTTAATCGATAGGAGATGGTTAACTTAGGTACCATGTATTCATATGACGATATTTGTTCACTAGAAAAAAAGTTATGATCGAAAAACTAAAATTTCATGTTATTTAAAAACAATATGTGCTATCGTAAATCCTTACTTCAATGAGCGACCCGATGGTCAAGTGGTTAAAAGCGTCGGGTTGAAGTTCCTGATGGAATGAGATCGAGTCCAGGTCTGCAAGTTTTTTGAACAGCTGCATGGTTTTTTAACTATATTTTGATTATTTTAAGTGCATTTACACTAAAAAGAATGAAATAAAATATTTTTGGAAAAAAAAATAGAACCGACTTCAGTTGGAAATTGCTCTAAAAAGTAAAAAATAATTTTTTTCTTTGAACACCATCGAAACTACTTTTAAACATAAGTTTTGAAGTCGGCGCAAAAACGATAGGTAAAAGGATATTTAACCATATTTTGAAAACATTTTTTCAAAGAAACTATTGAAAATTAAAAGCAGAATATTTGTGCCTTTACACGAATGTGTAGTAATCAATGAAATGAATCCATTAAAATTTATATTTATAGTTGAATTGTAGTTGCGTATGATTCTATACATTGTTTTTGCGCCGACTTCAAAACTTATGTTTAAAAGTAGTTTCGATGGTGTTCAAAGAAAAAAATTATTTTTTACTTTTTAGAGCAATTTCCAACTGAAGTCGGTTCTATTTTTTTTTCCAAAAATATTTTTTAATTCAGATATCTCTCATCATTAAGCTTTTTCTTACAATAGAGATCTTCAACTTGAGCTCCCTAGTCCTTCAATAAAAAACCTATTAGGTTCCTTACCATTAATTATCTTATAAAGAAAAACATAGAGTGATGAAATCAAGATGTCAGAGTAATTTTGCAAATTGAGAAGTGGAATAAACTTTGATGTCCCATTTTTCACTCATAGATCTGGATGTTCCTCCAAATAAACGTTTTTTTTTCAAGCGTTCTCCGAAGTGTAAAAGGATGAATACTCTTACCTTACAAGAGTGCTGGTATGTAGAACTCCTTTAGAGGACAGGCTGACTTATCCGACATTTTGGCTCCAAGACAGCGTTGGAATCAGCCTTGCTTGAGTATTAGGAAACACGTTAATGTTGTCCCTGGTTGCTTTGCGATAATATAACTTTGATCAGCGCCACCTTAGCTTTTAAAGCGCCACCTTAGGTAAATATAAAAAGATAACTTATTCCTCAAATCTGTACCTCAGAACCAGACTAACGTAAGTCCACTTTCGTCATTTTTCAGTAGAGGGGAAAAACGATGTATTCGACAAACGTTTTTCCCCTCTACGGAAAAATGACGAAAGTGGACTTACGTTAGTCTGGTTCTGAGGTACAGATTTGAGGAATAAGTTATCTTTTTATATTTACCTAAGGTGGCGCTTTAAAAGCTAAGGTGGCGCTGATCAAAGTTATATTACCGCAAAGCAACCAGGGACAACATTAACGTGTTTCCTAATACTCAAGCAAGGCTGATTCCAACGCTGTCTTGGAGCCAAAATGTCGGATAAGTCAGCCTGTCCTCTAAAGGAGTTCTACATACCAGCACTCTTGTAAGGTAAGAGTATTCATCCTTTTACACTTCGGAGAACGCTTGAAAAAAAAACGTTTATTTGGAGGAACATCCAGATCTATGAGTGAAAAATGGGACATCAAAGTTTATTCCACTTCTCAATTTGCAAAATTACTCTGACATCTTGATTTCATCACTCTATGTTTTTCTTTATAAGATAATTAATGGTAAGGAACCTAATAGGTTTTTTATTGAAGGACTAGGGAGCTCAAGTTGAAGATCTCTATTGTAAGAAAAAGCTTAATGATGAGAGATATCTGAATTAAAAAATATTTTTGGAAAAAAAAATAGAACCGACTTCAGTTGGAAATTGCTCTAAAAAGTAAAAAATAATTTTTTTCTTTGAACACCATCGAAACTACTTTTAAACATAAGTTTTGAAGTCGGCGCAAAAACGATAGGTAAAAGGATATTTAACCATATTTTGAAAACATTTTTTCAAAGAAACTATTGAAAATTAAAAGCAGAATATTTGTGCCTTTACACGAATGTGTAGTAATCAATGAAATGAATCCATTAAAATTTATATTTATAGTTGAATTGTAGTTGCGTATGATTCTATACATTGTTTTTGCGCCGACTTCAAAACTTATGTTTAAAAGTAGTTTCGATGGTGTTCAAAGAAAAAAATTATTTTTTACTTTTTAGAGCAATTTCCAACTGAAGTCGGTTCTATTTTTTTTTCCAAAAATATTTTTTAATTCAGATATCTCTCATCATTAAGCTTTTTCTTACAATAGAGATCTTCAACTTGAGCTCCCTAGTCCTTCAATAAAAAACCTATTAGGTTCCTTACCATTAATTATCTTATAAAGAAAAACATAGAGTGATGAAATCAAGATGTCAGAGTAATTTTGCAAATTGAGAAGTGGAATAAACTTTGATGTCCCATTTTTCACTCATAGATCTGGATGTTCCTCCAAATAAACGTTTTTTTTTCAAGCGTTCTCCGAAGTGTAAAAGGATGAATACTCTTACCTTACAAGAGTGCTGGTATGTAGAACTCCTTTAGAGGACAGGCTGACTTATCCGACATTTTGGCTCCAAGACAGCGTCGGAATCAGCCTTGCTTGAGTATTAGGAAACACGTTAATGTTGTCCCTGGTTGCTTTGCGATAATATAACTTTGATCAGCGCCACCTTAGCTTTTAAAGCGCCACCTTAGGTAAATATAAAAAGATAACTTATTCCTCAAATCTGTACCTCAGAACCAGACTAACGTAAGTCCACTTTCGTCATTTTTCCGTAGAGGGGAAAAACGTTTGTCGAATACATCGTTTTTCCCCTCTACTGAAAAATGACGAAAGTGGACTTACGTTAGTCTGGTTCTGAGGTACAGATTTGAGGAATAAGTTATCTTTTTATATTTACCTAAGGTGGCGCTTTAAAAGCTAAGGTGGCGCTGATCAAAGTTATATTATCGCAAAGCAACCAGGGACAACATTAACGTGTTTCCTAATACTCAAGCAAGGCTGATTCCGACGCTGTCTTGGAGCCAAAATGTCGGATAAGTCAGCCTGTCCTCTAAAGGAGTTCTACATACCAGCACTCTTGTAAGGTAAGAGTATTCATCCTTTTACACTTCGGAGAACGCTTGAAAAAAAAACGTTTATTTGGAGGAACATCCAGATCTATGAGTGAAAAATGGGACATCAAAGTTTATTCCACTTCTCAATTTGCAAAATTACTCTGACATCTTGATTTCATCACTCTATGTTTTTCTTTATAAGATAATTAATGGTAAGGAACCTAATAGGTTTTTTATTGAAGGACTAGGGAGCTCAAGTTGAAGATCTCTATTGTAAGAAAAAGCTTAATGATGAGAGATATCTGAATTAAAAAATATTTTTGGAAAAAAAAATAGAACCGACTTCAGTTGGAAATTGCTCTAAAAAGTAAAAAATAATTTTTTTCTTTGAACACCATCGAAACTACTTTTAAACATAAGTTTTGAAGTCGGCGCAAAAACAATGTATAGAATCATACGCAACTACAATTCAACTATAAATATAAATTTTAATGGATTCATTTCATTGATTACTACACATTCGTGTAAAGGCACAAATATTCTGCTTTTAATTTTCAATAGTTTCTTTGAAAAAATGTTTTCAAAATATGGTTAAATATCCTTTTACCTATCGTTTTTGCGCCGACTTCAAAACTTATGTTTAAAAGTAGTTTCGATGGTGTTCAAAGAAAAAAATTATTTTTTACTTTTTAGAGCAATTTCCAACTGAAGTCGGTTCTATTTTTTTTTCCAAAAATATTTTTTAATTCAGATATCTCTCATCATTAAGCTTTTTCTTACAATAGAGATCTTCAACTTGAGCTCCCTAGTCCTTCAATAAAAAACCTATTAGGTTCCTTACCATTAATTATCTTATAAAGAAAAACATAGAGTGATGAAATCAAGATGTCAGAGTAATTTTGCAAATTGAGAAGTGGAATAAACTTTGATGTCCCATTTTTCACTCATAGATCTGGATGTTCCTCCAAATAAACGTTTTTTTTTCAAGCGTTCTCCGAAGTGTAAAAGGATGAATACTCTTACCTTACAAGAGTGCTGGTATGTAGAACTCCTTTAGAGGACAGGCTGACTTATCCGACATTTTGGCTCCAAGACAGCGTTGGAATCAGCCTTGCTTGAGTATTAGGAAACACGTTAATGTTGTCCCTGGTTGCTTTGCGATAATATAACTTTGATCAGCGCCACCTTAGCTTTTAAAGCGCCACCTTAGGTAAATATAAAAAGATAACTTATTCCTCAAATCTGTACCTCAGAACCAGACTAACGTAAGTCCACTTTCGTCATTTTTCCGTAGAGGGGAAAAACGTTTGTCGAATACATCGTTTTTCCCCTCTACTGAAAAATGACGAAAGTGGACTTACGTTAGTCTGGTTCTGAGGTACAGAAATTTAAAAACTGTTTGTTGGAAATGTTTCCTGTAATTAAGTGCATTTTCAAATATCGTCTAGGCAGCTACATCTCAAGCTTTGCTACCATTTTTCTTCAACGCGACTTATATACCAATGGTTCCGCACTTGCCCCCTTTTGGAACCAAAATGTTGGATGAGTCAGCTCCCCTTTTCTAGGAGACTACAGCACAAGGTATCACGAGAATGATTTTACCAATTTAATTTCATTTACTCAAGCAGAATGTATCAGTTAAGTAATGTGAACTTGCAAATTGTCTTGAGATAAGGGAAAGTTTTATTTTACGATCTTTACGGTCATTTTTATATCTGTTTAATCCTATCATCACTGAGTAACTCTGATAAAAACTGGTTCTCTGAGCTTCAGTTACAAGAAAACTGCAGTTTATTGTTCTCTTACTCAAGAGTATGATAGGAATAAAAAGTTACGAAATGAATTGCGCACGGATTGAATTTCGACCATAAAAATGTTGAAATACGAAACACACACACACACACAAATATCTTTCGACACAGTAATGGGTATTTCAAATTGCGCGAATAAATAAATGAACTAATTTTGCATTTTACAGCAGTTCTTTTTTCATTCTGTCTATCTTAATACGCAAAATATGGTCATTTTATGATAGAAAGCGATATTAAAACTAAGAAAAATTACGTTTTTTGTATGTTGAGACACTGATGCTCTGATTCTATTTGATTAGAAAAGTATTAGCTTGTCAAGTTCCTTGAGAATTAAATATATTCAACAGCTTTAGACTTGCTTTACAATCGTCGGCAACGTTCTCAATTCTCATTCTTTTGTTGCTTCTGATGAAAGTAATTGTCCATTTTGCCATCACCATGTTGACATCTTTTGCGATCCTAAATGTAGATAAATAAATCATAATAATACTGTTTAAAAAGCGACGAAAGAAAGTAGTGGTGAAATTACAAGTTTGGTGTCCCTCTCAATGAAGTTTTTTGGGAGCCCTTAAGTGAACAGAATAATGTAAACTATTTTTCACTTCTCTTCTATTTCCTACTTCTTTTGGATTCTCATTCGCGGCCCCTGTACCGTGGGGCCCCCTCGCAATTGTGACATGGTAAATTCGCCACTGAAAGAAGCATTTACATTTTTTACATTTTAAAAGTTTTAAATGTTTCATTCGGTTACATTTTTGTATGTTGGACGTTATCCGGAAAACTATTTCAAACAGCTATAGTTGATGTCTCTAGGTTGGAATGGAATTTACCACATCGGGCATATATATATATATATTGAAAGTTTTATTAGAATTCATTCTTGTATGAAAAGCAGAGGGGAGTTTTACTTATGCTGGACATGTTTTGGAGTTGCGATTAATTTGACATTGCAGTTATTTGGGGTACCCTTTGTTCCAATTCATGTTTCCGGCAACAAATATAAAGGGAAAGAATCTAACAATCTAAAACTGAAATCTTAGGTTTAAAACAAATCTAAGAAGGTTCTTCTGCCTCTATATAGAATTTTGATAAAACCTCATTTGGAGTATGCTGTTCAGTTTTGGCCTTCTTATCTGAAGAAAGATATTAATTTATTGGAAAGGATACAGAGAAGGGCTACAAGGTTAGTAAATGGATTTTCTAATTTAGACTATGATTCCAGACTTAGAATGCAGAATGTGTATAGTCTTAAGCAAAGGAGAATCAGAGGGGATATGATTCAGTTTATTAAATTTATCAAAATGAATGATGTTACGGGTTAGATTTTTGCACGGAAAGCAGGAGAAGGGGTCATCGTTTTAAGGCTACAATGGACTATAAAAATCATTTTTTTTCAATTTTGAAGACACAGTTCTGAATTTTTTATGAGTTGTAGACCCTTATAAGGGGAAGTAATGGAAAAGTTTTGTTGAAAATTTCTGAATAGTTTTTGAAATGCAGACAAAACTGTATTTTTTAATCCTAAATATTTGAACCGCAAAAACCGCTCAATACGGACCAATTTTTTTTTTAACTTGATTCTTTCAATTTTTCTAGATGCATATTTCATATTTAAAGAAAAGTTGGGGAGCAAAATTTTATTAACCACAATATTTTGGGAAAAATGTGTTAAAAACTACGTTTTTATTAAAATTTCAGTTTTTTTCTGAAAAAGTTAATAAAATTTGGATTTAAACCTAATTAAAAAAAAAGAAATGAGCATACTGAAAATTTGCTCCCCAAATTTTTTTTATTTGTATCTCTTGATCAAGCTGAGAAAACCTCAAAGTGATTCAACATAAACTGAACTGCAGGGAGCATTTGGAAGATACGCATGAGTTGAAATTTTACGATTCTGATATTTGCATTTAAATGAAAAATTTGGTTACAAAATGTAAAATATCCCCAAAAACAAGTCCATAAACTGAAAAAATTAGAAGTAACAGCTTTTAGCAACTTTGTTCTGTGTGACTAGGCATATTTCATTGATAGAATCTTGTTCCTTTGCAGAAAACTTCTTTTTTTTTGCAGATTTGCAATGGATGCAGCTCGTCGTTTAGACGGTCAATCTTTCAGTTTTCGGTGGCGAGAACTCAATAAATCCATAACTAAGACTTGAAAATTAATAACAAATCAAATGATGCAAAAGTTCTTAACTTATAGTGTAATAAGATACAATTTAGCTCTGAAAAGAGCTGGTTTTGTGTTCAAAAGAAACGTAAAACGCTAAATTTGAAAGTGATTAGGATAATGAAAGAAACACCAAGATTAGAATCAAAACAAAGATTGGAACTATGAACACAGTTACAGTTAACTTAATAATGGCAGAAGTAGGAAGCAAAACTATTAGTGGCTTCACCGTTAGCATAGTACAAAAATAATCTGATAATTAGTAGTTAGATGCGATTCACGTGACTGTCAAATGCTCTGCTCAACTGTCAAAATCAGCTGTATAAACCTGTAAACAAGAGGGCGGAGTAAAAAGTGATACTGATAGAACAGCTTATAACTTCGCTAAAAATAGTACGCATTGAAATTTTTTTGCTATGAATTACACACAGTTCAGAGATTAATTTTAAGAAAAAAATGAAAAATCAAAATTGTTGGTATGTTTTGGAGGGATTTGGTGTGTTAGTAGAACTGTGGGATGGTGAATGTAGAAGATTATATTGTGATGGATTATTTATGATAGTGAGGTAAATTTGGAAGTTGGTGAGTAAGGGCTAGGGGGGATATTGTACAGTTTTCTGGTAAGGAATGAGAAGTAGATAGCTTAAAAGGACATGTTTTCTGTGGGGGTCTATAATTGAATATGGACAAGACCTGTTGGACGAAGAGCTGTGCTCAGTAGTCGATGTGTTTTTTTTTGACTAGATTTGTAGTTTGAAGTGGATAATAATATGTTCACTTGGTTTTTTGAAATAATGGGATTAAGCGGGGCAGAACGAAGTGAAGTACACAGCGGTACGAGTTTTGTCTTGATTGAAGTTTAATGAAAGCAGATTAAGTTGAGACGTGATGTATTTATTCATTGAATATTTAGGAAGAATTAATGTGTGATGATGTGTTTTATGTTTGTTTTTGGTATGTTATTTTATATTTTGGGATATATTAAGAATGTATACATTTTTGTTAGACGTTACTAGTGTATGGAGTGAGTATGATAGATAGTAAATCCAATTGGAATTTTTTTACATTTGAGGAAATTTGATGCTGAATCTTTCGAAAAAAAATGATTGGAGATTTTCAAATGTTATTAGTGTTAGATACGGATGAAGAGGAGATTGGATACTATTTTAGAAGGTAAGTTGAATTTTTTGGGGAGTAAGTGTTTTATTATTAGGTGGTTTAATGTGTTATAGTGGATTTAAGGATATGCATATATAAGGTGGCGCTTTGTGAAGTAAATAATAACACAATTAGATAGGAATTATAACTATAGATTAGATTATAAATTTTGTGTTGTTTTGGGGTATTAAATTGTTGAAGAGTGTTTAGGGTCAGTAGTTTAGTAGTGGGTTGGATATGAGATGAATTTTTAATTATATGACGAATATAGATGATTGGATTTGAAGGGTGTTGGTGTGAGTTAGTATGATAGTGATTAGTGTGGTTATTAATGGGTTTGTGGTTTTTTATAGGGTTTGTAGTGGTTTTTCGTGGGGGTGTGGATGACTTTTGGGTTTTAGTAGTTAGAAGTGAGAGTTTAGGTTGGGTGTGGGATGGGTAAGGAGGTAGGATAGGTATGTGAATGGGAAAAGGAGGATGGGTAGAAGTAGTGTGATGTTTATGGGAGATGGGTTTGTAGTTATGTGGATTGGAAGAATAGGGGGTGTTATAAGTTGGTGGGTGTTGGTGTGGTGGTTTAGGATTATGTTGATGTGTAGAGGTTTTAAGTGGAGTGTGAATTGTATTTATGGAGGGGTTTGATAGGTAAGGGTGAGAAAGAAAAAGAATTGTTTTTAGTTAATTTAAGAATTGTTTGGGAAGGTAGAATTTTTTTTGGTTTTTGTGGATATTTGGGATGTTGAAAGTTTTAATTAAGGGGGATAAAAAAGGTTAGATAAAATTTTGTTAAATTGTGGAGTGGGTGGGTTTAGATGAGAATGAGTAAAATGTAGGATATGTAGTTTGATTTTATGAATGTAAAGATGGTGGTGTGTGGGTGTTTTGAGAGTGGGGGAGATAGGGGGTTTTTGGGGGGTATGGGAATTAGTTTAGTTAGAGTGGTAGAGAGGGGGATAAATATGGGTGGGGGAAATTTAGAGATGTGGGGGGGAGTAAAAAATAAAAAGAAAAAAGAGGGGTGGGGAAGGTGAGGGGAGAAAAGGAGGGTGGGGTGGGGGGGTGTTGTGGAGAGTGGTTATGGGTGTATGGGGAAATTTTGGGTAAAAAAGGATGAGATAAAAGTGGTGGTTGAGGTTTTGGGGAAGTGGGAGTGAGTAGTAGAGGGATTATGAGTGATGGGTGGGGGATGGGGGGAATAGTGTTTTTTTAGATTGTGGGTGTTGGGATGAGGGAATGGGAGTGGGGGTTATTTGTTTTGTGGGGTTGGGTGGGGTGGATGTTGAGGGGTTTTGTGAGGATTGGTGGATGGGGTTGTGTTGAGATGTTGGGGGGGGGGGGGGTTTAGGGTTGGGTTGAGTGGTGGGGTGATTAGTAGGGGGGGGAGGAGGGGAGGGGTATGGGGTGGGTGGGATTTGGTGAAGTTAGGTTGTTTGAAGGTTAGGGGATAATTTGGATGAAGAATTTTTTAATATGTGGAGTAAGAATTTTTTTGGGGTTGGTTTTTTTTATGATTTGTTTGGGGTTGTTTTTTTTTTTATGATTTGTTTGTTGTGGTTGATTTTTATGGGTGTGAGAAAATTTTTATTATGGGGGTTTTTTTGAAAAAGAATTTTTTAAGGTTTGTAGATAAGGTTTTTGGTGGTGTGAGTGGGGAAAGAATTGGGGGGAATTTAGTATTAGTTAAGGTGGTGTGGAGGGGTTTGGGGGGATGGAAGAATGAGTTGGGGGTAGATGGTTGATTAGTGTTTTTTAGGAAAGAGATTAGTTTTATTGGGTTTTGTTAGTGTATGTATGGTGGGTGGGGGGATATTTAGGGTTTTAGAGTGTGATGTTAGGGGGTTGAGGTGGTGGGTTGGGGGAGGGAGGGTGGTGGGGGTATTATAGGGGGGGGGGGTTGTGGGGTGATGGTTGTTGGGTAGTGGGGATGTGGGGGTGGTGTGAGTTTGGAGTGGGGGGGTGTGTTGGGATTGGGTGATTGTGGTTTGTGGATGATGGTGGTGTTGTGGGTGATGGAAGGGATTGTGTGTATTTGGTGTGGGTTTTGTGTAGGGAATTGTATGGGATTTGGTTTGTGGGGTTTATGGTGATTGTGGTTGGTTTTGGTTTTTGGTATGGTTGGAGGGTTGTTGGTAGATTGGGGTGTTGAGGTTTGGTGTTTGAGTGGGTATTGGTTGGTTTGGGTTAGGTTGTGGGGTGATTTGTGGTGGTGTGATTGGTGTGAGGTGTTATGTGGTATTTTGTGGGGGTGGTGGGTGTGTTGGGGTGGGTGGGAGTGTGGTGGTATGGGGGTTGGTGGTGTGGTTTTGTTGGGGGTTGTTGTGGATGATTGTTTTGTTGTGGGTGTTGGGTTGGTTTGTGAGGTGGTTGTTGGGTGTTTGGTTTTGGGGTGGGTGTTAGTTTGGTTGGGGTTAGTGGATGGGTAGTGGTTTTGGGGGATGTTAGGGGGTTGTGTTGTGGTGGGTTGTGTTTTTGAGGATTAGGGGTATTGTGTTTTTGAGTGTTTTTTGTAGGTTGGTGTTTTGTTGGGTGTTTAGTGTTGGGTGTGGGTTAGGGTTGGGTGTTTTGGTGTTTTGTTTGAGGGGTGGTGAGAATTGTATTGTGGTGGTTGATGGGGTAGTTATGTTATGGGTTTGTTTGGGGTTGAGGTGGGGAGGGGGTAAGGTGGGGGGGTATTGTAATTTTTATTGGGGTGGAGGAGAAGATGTGTGTGGGGGTTGGGTTGTGTTTTTTTTGTTGTGTGGTAGGGATGGGGGGTGGTGGTATGGGGTGATTAGGTAGTTATGTTATTGGGGATTAAAGATTTTGGGGGTAGTTTGGATGATTATATTGGAGAGTTTTAGTTTAATGTTTTGGGGTGGGGGAAAGGTGTGGTGAGTGGTTTGGGGGGGATATGGTTGTTGGGGTTTGGGTATGTGTGGGGTTTGTTGTGGATTTTTGTGTAGGGTTGTTTTAGGAAGGGTAGTTATGTTAGGTAGTTATGTGTATATATGGTGGTTGGGGTTAGGTTGGATGAAGGGGGGGTGTGGTTTGTATTTGTGTAGTATGAGTTATTTGGGTGGTATGTTATATATGGGGTAAGGATTAGTTTGGTAGTGGAAATGGAATGTTAGTGAAAGAGTGTTTTGTGTATTGATGGGAGGGGGTGTTGTTGTTTGGTTGGTTGGATGTGGGGGGTAGTTAATTAGGTGGTTGGAGTAGGGATTGGGGATGGTAGGGATTGTAAGAGTGGGGTGGTATGTTATTTGGTGAGGGTATGGGTGGTTGAGGGGGTTTTGATGGAGGATTTGTTGGTAATTTTTTTTAGTGTTAGATAATTGGTGGGATTAGGGGGGATGGGTTGTTGTTTTAGGTTATTGTGATATGGGGGGTTAGGGTGTGGTGAGGGAGATAAGTGGGGGATGGGGGGTAGTTAGTAGGGGGATTTAGGTTGAGGGGGGAGGGGTGTGGGGGTGTTTGTATAGGAGTATGGGAGTTTTTGAGTAAGTGTGGTTGATAGGGGGGTGGGTTTTTTAGTGGAGTTGGGTTTGGGGTATGTTGTGGGGGGGAGGGGTGGATGATATGGTAGGATGGTTGTAAGGATTGGTTGTGGATGGAGGGAGGATATGGGATTGGATATTGTGGGTTGATAGGTGATGAGGTTAGGGTTTTGTTTGAGTTGGGTAGTGGGGTGGAAGGGTTGTGATGGGTTGTTAGGTGTGAGAGGAATTGGGTAGGTGTTAGGGTAGCAGGGGGTAGTTTGGGGTTTGTGAGGAGTATTGGGGGGGTGACTGAGGGTTGGGAAGGGTGGATGGGGAGGGAGGTTAGGTTTATAGTTTTTAAGATGGTTTGGTGGAAGGGGGATGTGGGTAGTAGGGAATGGTGTATGGGGGGAGTATGTTGAAAGTTAGGGAGTAAAGTAGGTGATAGTGGGGGGTGTTGTGTGGTGTGTGGAATGGGGTGGGGTGTGATGTGGGGTAGGTATATGGGGAGTGGGGTGTGGATGATGGGTTGTGGGGAGGAGTGTTGAGGTGTGTATTAGGAAAGGTGGGTGGAATTTGGAAGATTGGAGGAGAAGTGAAGGTAATAGTTGGGAGGTGTGTTGGTGGGGGAGGTATTTCTGGATTTGTTGTGGTAGATGTGGGTAAGGTAATTAGAATAGAGTTTAGTGTTGGGGTTGGCGATTGAGATAGATGGGGGGGGTATAGAATGGGAAAACGTAAGTGATCTGATTGGAGGGTTTGTGTTATAGGGGGTTGGGGATAGGATGTTTATGAGAAAAAGGTGGATGGATTGGGGAAGGGTGGAGTTGAAGAGGGGGGGGTAGTGTAAGGTTGAAATGGTAAGAGGTGGGAATGATGTTGGTGATAGGTTGGTGTAGGGGGGGCTATGGATTGAGTGGGAGAGTATTTAGATATGGGATGAATAATGGGGATATAGTAGGGAGTGAAGGAGTGCAGGTTATGGATTGAGGTGTAATAAGGGGTATAGGGAAGTGAGAGGAAGGAGTAGGGATGGATAGAATGATTGAGGTAGTGTAATGGAAGCTTGAGGATGTAGAGGATGTTGGGTTAAAGGAGTGGACGTAGGAGGGAAAGGGGAAGGGAGGGTTGAGGGGTAGGAAGTAGGGATGGAGGGGGGGGTTGGTGAGAGGGGTAGGGAGTATTGGAATGATATGGTCCTGTAGGGGTTGGTGGAGTTGTGTGTAGTGGTTTGGATTGGGGGGAGTATGGGGATGGGGTAGTGGTGGGGGTTATGATAGGTAGTATGTGGGAGTGGAGAGGATGTAGGGGCGTTTGTGATTTTGTAAGTTTTTGATGGGAGAAGGGTTATGGTTTTAGTTGGTATGGTGAGAGTGGGGTGGGGGGCGATGATTGTGTGTAGGGTACTGGGATAGGATTTGATGTTTAGTGAGTAGTTGAGTAGATGGTAGGGGTGATGAATGGGGTTGGTGGTTATGGGTGGTTGGGGGGTGGATGTGGGTGAAGTGGAGGAGGTTGGGGGTTTGATTGTTGATTGTGGAAATGTGAGAGTTGGAGGGTGTTAGGGTGGGGTAGGAATGGGTGGGGGTGGGGTGTAGTGTCTGTGGGGAGGTTGGATAGGGGTTTAGGGTTAATGGTGGGGGTTATATGGGGGGATAGGAATGTAGGGGGGAGGAGGTATGTATGTGGGGATTAGGGAATGTGTCAGTTGTGATTAGTGGGGGGAGTGGAGTGGATGAGGGAAGTGAAGGTGGGGGAGTTGTTGAGAAGTTGTGTGTTTTGAGAGGTATTGGGTTGTTGATAAGTTTATGGGGGGTGGGATGGGGGGTTTTTATTTAAGGGTTTGGGGGGGGTTGGTGGGATTGGGGGGGAGGGTTGTTGGTGGTTGGTTTGGGGGGGAAGGGTGGGGGGGTGATTTGGTTGGTATATTATGTATTTGGGTATGTAATGTTTGTTTAGTTTTGATTTTGTATGGTTTTTATATTTTTTGATTTTGTATGGGGGAGGGGTAGGGGTAATTGGGTTGTATTTATGATTGTTGTTAGGAGAAATAATGTAATGTTTTGGGGGTGGTTTGATGGTTTTTTTATTGGTGATATATTTGGGGGGGTTGGGGGGGGGGGGGGGGGGGGGGGGAAGGTGGTTTTTGTAAAATGTATTTGGGTTTGGGGTTGTGTGGGTTTTGGGGGGATGAGGGGATGTGGAGTAATTAGAAATGTGGTTTGTTGTTGGTAAATTGTGAAGTGATGAGGGTAAGTAGAATTTTTAGAATGGGAGATATTGGTTAGTGGTGGATGGAGTTGGATAAGATTTAGAGTGGGATAGGGTAAAAAGTTTTTGATTTGGGGAGAAAGTTTTTGTTTGGGAAGGAGAGGGTTTGGAGTAAGTATTTATTGGGTTGATGGGGGAAGGAGATGGAAGGTTAGTTTGGGTTATAGGAGGGGGTTGTATTTTGGGGGGTGGATGGGGGGAATTGGGTGTTATTATTTTTCGTGAATGGTTTTTTTAATGATTTTGTTTTGATGTGGGGGGTTGGGTTTTTTAGGGGAGGGAATGGTAGTTATTTAGTTGTGGTTTGGGGTATTTAGGATTCAGTGTTGTTTTTGGTTGGTTTTATGAGGTTTTTGAGGTTTTGGGTGGAGGTTGTGGTTTGAGGATTATGTAGTAGATTGGGAGGGAAGGAGGTGTGTGGGAGTTGAATTGGAGTTGTGTGATTTTAATGTTTTTATTTTGGGTTGTGTGGGGGATGTTGTGTTGTTGTTTTTGGGATTTTGATTGATGAGTTTAGGGGGAGGATAGGGGTTTGTTTGTTTTTTTTTTAATTTGGGTGGTAGTTTGATTGGGTTATTTTTTGTTGGGTTGGGGGGTTTTATGGTTTTTTATTGTTTTAGTGGGGGGTTGGTGATTTGGGAGGGTTTGTTGTTTTGTTTGTAGTGATGGTTTGATGGTTTATGGTGTGTGGGGAGGTGTTGTGGTGGGAAGGGATTTTTTGTTGGTTTTGTTTTAGGTGGTTGGTTTTGGGGGGATGGTTATGAGATTATTAGATATAGAGATAGGGATAGAGGAGTAGAAAGAAGTGAGTAATATTAGAGAGGGTTTATGGGAGTTTTGAGGAGGGAGGGGGTGGATGTTATTGAGTATTTAAAAGGGAGTGGTAAAAAAAATTGTGAGGGGATAGGTTGTAGGGGGTAATATATAGAGTGGGGTAGATAAATAATAGTTGTGGTTAGTAGGGGGGTTTAGGTGAGAGTGTGAGGTTAATGTAAGAAGGTAGGGAAGAAGGATTTGATGTGTAATAGAAAAAGTAAGATGTGGTTGTGGTGAAAGGGTTGAAATGTGTTAAGTAAGAGAGGGTTGGGGGTTTTGGGTAGGAGTAATTTGGGAAATTATGGGGTTGTTTGGTGGTTGTGTGGGTTAGGTTGTTTTGGGAGTGGATGTAGGGTATGTTGTGTTGTTGGATATTAGTGTTTGTTTGTTAGAATAGTTAGGGGGTTTATGATAATTCATCCTGCAAATTTTTTAGTCTTGAACTACAAATGATTGATGTCGTTTTCTTACTTACAGCATCGGTAAATGAGTCGGAAATTTCAGTATTTTAATTCCATAATTCAGGAAGATGTGAAACATCGATAATTCAATACGAAATTAGATTCTGCATCTTCTTGTTCATACAAGTTGGGTTTTCAGAAAAATTAAGCCAGAAGTCTATTTTTATCATGAGTATTATGAGGATAATGAATGAATTCAGGAACATAAGTTTAAAATTGGTTGTTTATAGTTTTTGCGTTGCCACAAAATTTGTCTAAATTGCCCTAACCTGTGATCAAAGGTCACTATATAGTGTATATTACATTGTTGCTACAGTGGCTAAAATATGATCGGGATATATGCTTTGATTAGAGCTGCTATATAAACCTTATGTACTGGGTGAATTTGATCGAATCTGCCATACGAAAGGGTTGATAGAACAGCCCGGGCGAATCATAGAATCACCCATTGTTGTGTCCTATTCTTAACCGCAACCGAGTTATGGCAGATATAAGAAAAATGGGTAAAAAAACAAAATTCTGAGGAAGAGACCAGTTTCTGAAGTTTATGTAAGACCTACCCACAAAATGAAGACAGATTTGGAAAGAACAGACTAAATCCTACAAAGTGACATTTTTTTCATCAAGATAGTCCAACCAGGGCCTGATTACTGAATAGGCCAACTAGGCCGCGGCCTAGGTCCCTCACAATTTAGGGGCCCCCAAATGGCTAAAATTGTTGTATCAATGCCTAAATTTGTTTTATCCCATGCTTAAAATTGAAAAGATTCATTATGGGGGGCTCAAAAAAAGTATTTGGCCTAGGGCCCCGTAATATCTTAATCAGGCCCTGAGTCCAACCGTATAGCGAGCTACGAGCTTTAAAACATTGGAAACATTCAGAATTAAAATGACACCCAAGTTTTCAATTAATGTTTTAAAAAACAACCATTATGTTTTTATGATGTAATTTTTGTTTGACAAAAATACGTGTTATACACTCTACCAAATCGCTATAAAAGCCCAACCAGGTATTTCAAATTCAAATAAATACCTTTACATGGGTCTTTAGTGTAAAAAAGATATCCCCAAAAACAACAGTGTTGTAAAAAAATCCCCCGCCAAGAAAACCTTAAATACTAAGCCTTAAAAAGTTATGATATCGAGTTTTCCCGCCAAGTTTATGCCAAACTACAACTAACCTGTATGTGTAGTTCTTTTAAATTGTTTTCAGTTTTGCCAGGCGGGAAGCTTTGTCTTGTGAGGTGGTTGCTTAATGAGTAAATACTTCCCACCTGGCAGGACTGAAAACAATTTAAAAGAACTATACATACAGGTTAGTTGTAGTTTGGCACCAACTTGGCGGGAAAACTCGATATCATAACTTTTTAAGGCTGAGTATTTAAGGTTTTCTTGGCGGGGGATTTTTTTACAACACTGTTGTTTTTGGGGAGATATCACATGTTTTTGCATTAATATTATTTCTTTGCCTGTTTTTTTTTCTCTTCAAAATTTACTTTGCATGTTTTTTTTCCCTTAAACATTTTTCTTAGCGGTCCGACATATGTGGTTTTCTTGGCGGCATGCATTTGGTGCAAAAGTTCAAGGATCTTCTTCAGTCTAGGATAAATTTGAAATCAATCACAATGTACCACTCGAACCGACGCAAAACAAAGCTAGTTGCTAACAATACTACGATTAAATTAAAAGTTAAAAAAAAAAAATCTGGTATGGACCCCACACTACTTCCTTTTACGTGTAAATTTCTTAGTAGTTGCCTTAAGTGTTAAAAAAAGTGCTTGGAGTGAGCAAGGTAACAATTCAAATATTTACTCCCCTAATCTGCCACGAAACAATGCAAAAAATATTTTGCAATGGTTAATTTTCTAAATATTGCTGATTTTAATATCATTCAGTGAATTTTTCGCAAAATATCGCCAATAGCGCCAAGTTGAACCCAAATTCAAAAAATATTTTTTTCGCCAAATTTGTCGCCAACTTGGCGATATGTCGCCAAGTTGGCGTCAAACACTTGGCGACCAAAAGCTTGGCGACATATAGCCAAGTGATCGCGCCAATTCATATCACTTGAGTCTGCATTGAAATTAACACTGATTTACCCCAAAAAAGGGGTAAAACACCCCCTTGGGAACATTCAAATGCAACCACAAGGGGAGGTGCACAACTAGACCATCCTCAGAGCCTACATACCAAGCTAGAAGCTTCTACGGCATATAGTTTTTGAGTTATGCGACCCACATACGCACACACGTACATACAGACGTCACGAGAAAACTCGTCGTAATTAACTTGGGGGTGGTTGAAAAAAAAAATTCGGCTGCTTATATGTTGGTAGGTACATATGCACGTGCTGACAGGTCAAAAAAACTAAGGAATTTTCATTCGGGGGTGAGCAAAATCAAATTTTAGACTCAAATTTGAGTGATTTTTTTTTCGCGATCACAATACTTCCTTTACTACGTAAAAGGAAGTAAAAACCCAACCCTTACTGCCGATCTCATATTAAAATGAACTAAATTGAAGATCCCTTTTAAAAGCCTTATGCAATAAATCAATTACAAATAGTTTATTTGTTAACAAATAGAAACTGGCAACAGATGAAATTATAAATTGCGAAAAATTCACTGAATGATATTAAAATCAGCAATATTTAGAAAATTAACCATTGTAAAATATGTCTTGCATTGTTTCGTGGCAGATTACGGAGTAAATATTTGAATGTTACCTTGCTCACTCCAAGCAGTTTTTTTAACACTTAAGGCAACTACTAAGAAATTTACACGTAAAAGGAAGTAGTGTGGGGTCCATACCAGATTTCTAGCAAACTGGTATGGGTCCCACACTACTTCCTTTTACGTGTAAATTTCTTTGTAGATGCCTTAGTGTTAAATTTATGCTATGAGTGAGCAAGATATCAATTCGAACATTTACACCCCTAGTTTGCTTCGAAACAATGCAAAACAAATGTTTTACAATGATTCATTTACTAAATATCGCCGATTTTAACATCATTCAGTGAATTTTTCGCAAAATATCGCCAATTGCGCCAAATTGAACCCAAATTCAAAAAAAAAAAAAAAAAAATTCGCCAAATTTGTCGCCAACTTGGCGATATGTCGCCAAGTTGGCGTCAAACACTTGGCGACCAAAAGCTTGGCGACATAACGGAAAGTGGTCGCGCCAATGCATATCTTTCCCTCTGCATTGAAATTAACACTGATTTTCCCCAAAAAAGGGGTAAAACACCCCCTTGGGAACATTCAAATGCAACCACAAGGGGAGGTGCACAACTAGACCATCCTCAGAGCCTACATACCAAGCTAGAAGCTTCTACGGCATATAGTTTTTGAGTTATGCGACCCACATACGCACACACGTACATACAGACGTCACACGAAAACTCGTCGTAATTAACTCGGGGGTGGTTGAAAAATTTTTTTCGGCTGCTTATATGTTGGTAGGTACATATGCACGTGCTGACAGGTCAAAAAAACTAAGGAATTTTCATTCGGGGGTGAGCAAAATCAAAATTTAGACTCAAATTTGAGTGATTTTTTTTTCGCGATCACAATACTTCCTTTACTACGTAAAAGGAAGTAAAAAACCCAACCCTTACTGCCGATCTCATATTAAAACAAGAAGTTCTGTCAAGAACTAAACGAGCCTACTTTCCCGTACATCGACATCGGCATTCTAGCATCTGATCATTATTCTCTTGATCATCTGAGACTAAACAGTATGTCAAACATACCTTTTTAGCACTTAAAGCTGATTTCTAAAAGCAAAATATACCCCTCTCATCAGATGAAATAGAGACATAAAAAGTAAATAAATGAATAAATGAAGTTTTGTCGCACCTTTTAAAGAATGTAACTGTTACAGTTCTTCCGTAGAAAAATTCCTCAATCGTTTTCAAAAAAAAAAAAAAAATTAAAAGTACAAAGTACATCAAAACACATTTTATCAAAGAAAGGAAAAAAAACTCGTCCGTCGATAAAATGTCTCGATTTTCACTTTTAAACCGTTGCCAGTTGTTAAATATAAATAAACAATAAAATGCCCTCGTGAATGAAACACTTTTGTTACAAAAAAAATCGTCTGCCAAAAAAAAAAATAATAGTAATAAATAAAATAACACAAATGAATAAATAAACAAAAAATCGTCTGCACAGTCAGTCATTTTTTTCTGAGCCTGCATTTCCGCCATGTTTGTGGAGTCGGAGTCGGAATCAGAGTCTTCACAGAAGATTATTCAGAAAAGTACTTTACAAACATTATTTATCAAAACCATTTTTTTACAAAGTTAGTTTGAAGGAAATCCGAATTTAAGTTCCAGGATCAACATTCAACTTAAATTCCCCGTAGGCGCTAATGTTAAATTTTTTTCTGAACGGTTCAATATTGAACGAAAAATGGTTCAAACCAAAAAGCGAAATAAGGGAATGAACCTCTCCGAGATCTTTCAAACAAAAAAAAGAACCAAAAATTGTTAAAATCGAACAATCAAATATGGGAATGAGCTGTACTCTCCGAGATCTTTCCAACAAAAAAGAAATTTATTCCATTCGGATGGTTCACTCAGAAGTTATTAGGTGGGGAAAGGTTGCTTGAACGGTTCAATGTTGAACGAAAAAATGTTCAAATTGAAAATTTAAATACTGTAATGAAGTATCCTTGCTGAGATCCTTCGAACAAAAAAAAAGTTTATTTAAATCGGACTGTTCACTCAAAAATTATTAGGGGTGAAAGCTTGCTTCAGCTGTTCAATGTTGAACGAAAAATTGTTCAAATCGGAAATTTAAAAACGGGAGTGAAGTATTCTTGATAAGATCTTTCGAACAAAAAAAAAGGTGATTCAAATCGGACTGTTCACTAAAAAGTTAGTATCGCGGGACAGGTTGTTTGAACGGTTCAAAGTTGAACCAAAAATTGTTCAAATCGAAAAATCAAATATGGGAATGAGTTGTACTCGCCGAAATCTTTCCAACAAAAAAAAGTTTGTTCAAATCGGAATGTTCATTCAAAAGTTATTAGGGGGGGGGGAAAGGTTGCTTGAACGGTTCAATGTTGAACCAAAATTGTTCAAATCGAAAAATCAAATATGGGAATGAGTTGTACTCGCCGAAATCTTTCCAACAAAAAAAAAGTTTGTTCAAATCGGAATGTTCATTCAAAAGTTATTAGGGGGGGAAAGGTTGCTTGAACGGTTAAATGTTGAACCAAAATTGTTCAAATCGAAAAATCAAGTATGGGAATGAGTTGTAATCGCCGAGATCTATCCAACAAAAAAAAGTTTGTTCAAATCGGAATGTTCATTCAAAAGTTATTAGGGGGGAAAGGTTGCTTGAACGGTTCAATGTTGAACGAAAAATTGTTCAAATCGAAAATGTAGATACAGGAATGAAGTATCCTTGAAAAGATCTTTCGAACAAAAAAAAGTTTGTTCAAATCGGACTGTTAACTAAAAAGTTAGCATCGCGGGACAGGTTGTTTGAACGGCTCAAAGTTGAACCAAAAATTGTTCAAATCGAAAAATCAAATATGGGAATGAGCAGTACTCGCCGAGATCTTTCCAACAAAAAAAAGTTTGTCCAAATCGGAATATTCATTCAAAAGTTATTAGGGGGGGACAGACAGACAGACCGACAGACCGACACACAAATTCCCCATCTCAATACCCTACTTTCAAATTTTTAATTTTTCGATATTCATTTTACCTTTTTATTTTTTTAAGTTGGCGATATTTCTTGGACTTGGCGATATTTTTTTTAACTTGGCGATATTTTTTGGACTTGGCGATATTTTTTAGATGCATTAAGCCAATTTTAATACTTTTTTCGTCTTTCTTTTATTTTTAACGGGAAAGTAGGCTAAAAATGAACTAAATTGAAGATCCCTTTTAAAAGCCTTATGCAATAAAATCAATTACAAATAGTTTATTTGTTAACAAATAGAAACTGGCAACAGATGAAATTATAAATCATTGAGTTTTCTTTCCTCGTGAACAATGCCCAACTCGCCCAACAATGAAAACATAAATGCTCAGATGTTGAACAGAGCTAGTAGATAGAAATCGGACCAATTTTAAGCATTAATAACTCCGGGGTGCGATGACCCTGGGGGGTAAATTTTGGGAAAATGTCCTCAATGTCTCATCGAGAATATTCATACCAAAAATCAACACTAAAGACCCCGGGGAGAAAAGATACGGAAAATAAAAACGAGGGGGGAGGGGGGTAGAAAAACCCCCTATGTCGAGCTTTGGGACAAAATAAATGTGGGTGCAAAAGCAGAGCTCAATCCGAGTTACCGTTTAGTCTGGACCCCTATCAAACAATTTTTAAAAAGTGCGAAAAATAGCGATTTTATAACATATATCACCCCTCCCCCTGAGGGTCCTGGATGTTTTGTTTTAGTATGTGCCGTCAGGGGCCGCTGGAGATTGAGTCAGGGCTGCGGAGTCGGAGTCGGAGTCGGAGTCGAAGAGTCGGAGTCGGACTAATTTTGGACCAAAGGAGTCGGAGTCGGAGTCGCTGAAAAACATGTCGACTCCGACTCCGACTCCGACCACCTCCGATTTGGATGAAATTTTATGGAGGTGAAAACATATCTTTGAAAGTAACAGATACAAATTTTCAGCGTCCAATATCCAAATCCTAAGCATCTAGGATCATTAAAAAGGGCTTCAAATGGCGGGTCTTTGCAGCAAAAATGCAATGTGTTAATATAAAGTCTGGCTATTTAACAAGAAAAGGATTAGTTTTGTACGGAGTCAAATGACAAGAGTGGCATTTGTCTATTGCTCTGGAGAAAATGGACTTTTTGAGAGGTCACAGTGCCCTCCGAGAATTGAGGTAAATGTGGTGAAATTACCTGCGAGAATTCTTGAGAAAATTTAACTTTTTGAGAGGTCATAATGACCTCTCATGACCTCCTGGGATACCCCAGCTTGCTATTCCCCCCCCCCTAAAGTGAGTCCTGGCTACGACCATGAATAAAAATGAAACTTTTTAAAATGGACTTAATTTTTCAACCTTTGTTTAGGGTTTTTCCCTCTTCATATGTAGGTTAAAAAAAAATTTTTTTTTAAGCAGGAGTCGGGAGTCGGAGTCAGAGTCGGAGTCGAAAGTTTTAAAATCCCGGAGTCGGAGTCGGAGTCGATCATTTTTCCTCCGACTCCGCAGCCCTGGATTGAGTATACCAAAAATGAACTCTAAGGATCTTTATGGGGCTGAGATACAGAGGGGTGAAAACCCCGGTTTGGTTACTCGCGTAAACAGTCCTAGTCGCTCTTTTACATTTTTATTGGCGACGGAAATTTCTTGGCGGCTTGTATTTGGTTTTCTTGGCGGGGCGGGACGCTCCCGCGTCCCGTGATAAGAGCGTAGAGTAAAATTCATGGCTTGTTCTAAAAGATAAAGTATCACAACCGTTCTAAATTTCAGCGAAGATTATTTACGGGACGAGTCATTGGGATATTAGGTTCGACCTGACTTTTGATTCTTATGTTTACTCCAAGATGATAAGAGAGAACCGAATATACAAGAAGGATCGAAGTCTAGATAGGAGATCTCTGGTTTCCTAACATATTTACCTGACATTGGATCTACTAGAATTTTTTTTAAATACTGCTACTGCAGGGTAATCTCTGAATATTTATTGAAATGTATTATTGTACACGCAAGCAATCTCAACTTATTTTGCATTGTATTTCATCTTTAATGTATTTTTGATTGATATTTGCTGTGAGTAAAATGGGACAACGTTTAAAAATGTACAAATGTATGCATTTAAAATGTGTTGAATACTCAGCAAGCAGCTGTTTCGAGGCTGTAAAATACTAGCCCCATCATCAGTGCATAAAAACAGAAGACAGGTTCACATGTCCAAAACAGTTAAGTGAACGACTTAAGAGAGTGATTTCCAGTTTCGAACGAAAATCTTCTTTCATTTGAATTAGAATCATATCTTTCTAAAACAAACTAAATGTTGCATACAGTTTGCAAATTGTTATACAGTCAAACCTGTCTATCTCGAATTTCACGGGACAGAAGAAAACTTCGAGATACGGAGGTTTCGAGATACAGAGGTTGCGATAAAAATTACAAATCTAAGCAATTGGAACAAAGTCAAATACTTAATAGCTTGTTTTGCATTGATAGTGTTGAATATTTTACTGAACGACATGTTGCTGGTTCACGTCTTACTCATTGTGATGACTATATCGGAAGCAAGTTGATGCATACCTTTGAGTACAAATAGTCTTTGAAAGATTGTGCGAAAGATGATTTTTGTCTCCACGTTATACCATCGATAAAGGTCGCTGGAGATGAAATACAAAAATGAGTCGTCAAAATTCGAGCTATAGAGGTTTTCGGGAAAAAATCGTTCGAGATAAACACGGGAAAAAACATTAAATTTACGTTGTAAAAGCAGGGTAATTGAAAAATTTCGACAAAGAGAGGTTTTTGAGATAAGCAGGTTCGAGAAAAACAGGTTCGACTGTACCACCAAATAAAACTAAATGGTGAGGTCTGACCCGGGTCAAACCTCCTAAAAGGGTCAAAATTTCCCTGAATAAACTTTTTAACAAAACAATTTAAAAACACATCAACATAAAAAGTGAAAGTAAAAAGTAAGCAGTATTTCAGTACATTAATATGAGTACATAAATATTTCAATTTTATTTTGTGTATTTTAAAGACGAATAGTACTGGTGAGATGAACTAACAACAAGAAAAATTACTTTTATGTCTCAGAAATACATAACGATTGATCCTTGGTTCTCCTTCAAAATGTTTAAAAAATAGAAAAAACCTTTTTATTCCACTTGATACCATGCTACTATATGATGGTCATCATTTAATTAAATGTTTAAATATGAAAAAGAGAAGGTGGGTCAAACTTCCCGTGTGGTCAAACCTACCCAGTTTCCCCTACACACTGGAATATATATTAATATTATATATTAACACACTGGCTATATATTAATATATAGCAAAAGAAGTGCAAGAGCTCTGTACAAATATTTTTTCGTAAATAGTCTAAATTCTGTCTTACATCTAAAAGTTGGCTTTTTTTTAAGCGCTGGAGTTCAGCTTCAGTTAACTCTCTTGAAAATTAAATGTGTGTGTGTTTTAAATTTACATTTTAAAATTTGTTGAGCTCAGAGCTTGTAAAACATGGAAACAAAACATCTTGAAAATCAGTACTGTCTAAGGGCCCCTACGTTTTAGGGTCCCTAAGAAAACTGTTTCTGATCGCAGGTACTATCTGTCGGCCTCTCAGCGAAGTACAAGGAGTGGTACTTAAAAGCTTCAGCATGATTCCTGTCATATAGGATCCATAATATTAAATTAATAAAAGCGGGACTTCTGAGTTCCGTCGGAGCATAAAGTGTTAAGTTCGAAATTAGTTGTCTTTCGTATGCTAGTTTTACTCCAACAGCACGACACAACAACAAAAGTGTCAACATGTTTTTAAGATCGTCTGTTTTTGTCACCCAGACAGTTTTTTTTTTTTTTTAAAGCGATCGGAGTTTTTCAACGACCTTGAAGGATGATCAAGGATGCGTTCGCTGTTATTTCATTCGTGCTTATATCCGGACGATAATATTTCTGTTTATTTCCTTTTCCCTTGTTCATGACATGAAAAAAAAAAAAAAAAAAAACACTGGCATTTTAATTTCGAATATATTTATTATTTATATTTTATTTAATACTAGGATATTACCCGGCGTCACCCAAGTATCTAAATTAATGGCACAGATTTTTAACAGAAAATTAAAAGAGTGCACTGTGAAAATGAATGTTGTTTTTACAGTGTAATACGGCTAATTTTATAGTAATAATCTGTCCAAATTTCTAATTTTATGGTAATAAACTGTAAAATAACTAATTTTACAGTACTAAAGTGTAAAATTGCTAGTTTTACAGTTTATTGCCGTGCATTTTACAGTTTTAAACTGGAGCCTCTGCTGCCAGTTTTATACTGTTCTTTTTACAGTATAATATTGCTAAATTTGATAGCAATAAACTGTAAAATTTCTAACTTTACAGTCAGAAATTGTAAAATTGCTAGTTTTACAGTTTATTACTGCGCATTCTACAGTTTTAAATTGTAACCTTGGCTGCCAGTATTATACTGTGAAAAAAACAATTCATTTTTTTTTGTGCTGTGAATATTCTCTCTATAACGGTAATTTTGTCCTGCACGTGACGTTTCATATCATTCATTAAAAATAATAATTTGAAAGGGTTATGAACAATTGTTGCTTCAGAAACGAAGCACGTGTGCTTGATTTCTTAAGAAAAAAAGTTCGTCCTTTCCTATTATTTTTTAACGAAATATAAAAAAATGGCTCTTTTCGTAGAATAACCCTAACATAATTAGTTGCAACGGTTTAAATAATAATTTCTGTACAAATGAGGTATGTTTTATTTACATTGGTACCTTAGCTTTAAAAATCAACAATTTGTTTTGTCATTACTGGATTAATAGAGCAAAAAATTAACTGATTCAGACAGCACCATTCCACGAGGTTGACTTTAGATGTACCTCACGTGATGCATACAAATAAATTACAGCGTGACCCATACAATTAATTTTCAATATTTGTTATTCAAAATTAATTTTAATTCGAAATTAATTTTGAATAACAAATATTGAAAAATATATGTAACTGTGTCAGGAGAATCTTTGCAAAAAAAAAAAAAAAGAAAATTGTTTACTCCTATTTATCTAAAATATAGAGTAAAATGTTGGTGAACATTTTGAGTCTGATTGATCCCACACATGATGGTGGAATGGCCGAATAGCTTTTAGAAAAGGATTGAATGATTACACTTTGACATACTTCACTTTTTTATTTTACAATTCATTCTTCTTCTTAGTATTGCTGATAATATGAAGGAACTTGATCCAGTTCAAATTAGTTAGAAATAAATTTTCCAGTTAGTACTCTGACTCTGAAAAACTTCATTTGATGAGGTTTTTTTACGATCTTTAAGATGGCATAAACTTCAAAATGATAAGTAAACTTGAAAAGAGTAATTTTATGCAATTTTACGACTCCACAAATTTACATTTACAGCGCTTTAGGCCTTTTTTAATTTCGAAGAATTCTCTATGTGAATTCCTGGATATCAAGTTTCCACTGCACCAAATCTAAATCTGTCTTAAACAGAATTTGTACGAAACACTCACACAAATTTACATATACACTGAAGTGACAAAAGTCATGGGATAGCAATATGCAAATTTTCAGATGGCAGTAGCATCGCATAGAACAGGTATAAATGCGCAGTGCTTTTACAGAGCTTTCATTTCTGTTCAAGTTATTCATGTGAAGAGGTTTTAACGTGATGATGACCGCACGACGTGAATTAACAGACTTTGAACGCGGAATGTTAGTTGGAGCTAGACGCATGGGTCATGTGCATTTCGGAAATCGTTAGAGAATTCAACATTTCCAGATCCACTGTGTCAAGAGTGTGCCGAGAGTATGAAATTTCAGGCATAACATCCCACCATGGACAGCGCAGTGGTCGACCGCCTGCACTTAGAGATCGAGACCGGCGACGTCTGCAAAGAGTCGTAAATTCTAACAGACAAGCAACACTGCGTCAAATCACCGTAGAAATCAATGTGGGACGTACAATGGACGTGTCTGCTAGAACTGTGCGGAGAAATTTGGATTTCTTGGGCTATTCCAGCAGAAGACCGACTCGAGTGCCTTTACTGACAGAACGACATCGCTTGCAGCGACTCTCGTGGGCACGTGAGCATATCGGTTGGTCCCTAGATGAATGGAAAACCGTGGCCTGGTCCGATGAGTCACGATTTCAGCTGGTAAGAGCCGATGGTAGGGTTCGAGTGTGGCGCAGACCCCACGAAGCCATGGACCCAAACTGTCAGCAAGGCACTGTTCAAGCTGGTGGTGGCTCCGTAATGGTGTGGGATGTTTTTTCATGGCATGGACTTGGTCCTCTAGTGCGACTGGACCGAACATTGACTGGAAATGCTTATGTGCAGCTACTTGGAGATCACTTGCAGCCATTCATGGACTTCATGTACCCAAACAACGATGGGATTTTTATGGATGACAATGCGCCATGTCACCGGGCCACAACTGTTCGCAATTGGTTTGAAGAAAATTCTGGACAATTCCAACGAATGATTTGGCCACCTAGATCGCCCGACATGAATCCCATTGAGCATTTATGGGACACCATCGAGAGGTCTGTTCGTGCCCAAAATCCTGCCCCATCAACGCTTTCACAATTATGGACGTCTATCGAGACAGCATGGCTCAATATTCCTGCAGAAGACTTCCAACGACTTGTTGAGTCCATGCCACGTCGAGTTGTTGCACTTCGCCGGGCAAAAGGAGGGCCGACACGATATTAAGAGGTATCCCATGACTTTTGTCACTTCAGTGTATTTAAAATCAATATTTCCCCCCGCATATCTGAAAGTTTAAGCCAACATTGTAATGAAAACAGTGCTTTAATAGAAAATATGTTGCATATTTTCATATTTTCTTTCAACTAGGAAGTTAAACTATTACTAACCTTACTATGAAAAAAAAAATACCCACACTGCATATAATAAATGTTTTTGCAGTATAATATAGCAAATTTTATGGTAGTAAACTGCAAAATTACAAATTTTACAGTTTATTACTGTAAATCCTCTGCTTTCAGTATTATACTGCAAAAGCAACAGTTTATTTTTTTGCAGTGCATTAACCCGTAGAAGAGCAGTTGTGTGAAAGGGGAGATCAAAGAACTCTTCCATTGTTAAAATTTTTAAAGAATTTTCATGGAATTTTGTTTTATGGTTCGCTTTTCAACTTTATTTCGTATAACTAATTGTACGTTATCGACTCGAAGTAGCTGCGTATTTTCTATGAGAACAATCGTTTTTCCTAAAGTTACCAACTTTTTTTTCTTAAAATATTCCTTGATATCTTCCACCTTCTGGTAGAAACTCAGATTAAGGTTTATTTTATTCTGATATGAAAGTTTCAGCAATCATTAGTTCTTATGATGACTGTTATGTAGTCCACTTCTTCCGCTGGAGGCGCTGCATTTCGGCTGATTTGTTTGTAAACATTAGCACGTGTGTATAGCGGCGAGGTCACTTTTCTAGAAATAAAATTTTTCGTAAACAGTAATCATCGCTTAGTAAAATCATTGTGTTATAAAATAAATAAAAAAAAATTAAAAAACAATATTAAAAAAAAATAAGATTCAAGAATTAAATATAAGATAAATTACCTATTGAATTGCCAGAATCAGATGCTGAATTCCAACTAACAGAAATAGCAGAATTTCTCTCCCCTTTTTCATGCCAACTCATTTCTTGATAATGGTTTTTGGTGTTAACTAGAGCAGGGGTTCTGAATCTTTTTCCAGCCATGCACCTTTTTTCACGTATCTATGCACGAAAACTTTATTTTTTTAAAAAGGCGTTAACTTTTAAAAGATTTCAACTTTTACCGATATTTTTCTCTAGCTTTGTCAAATTCAACAATAAATCCATCTTCTATATTCTGTTTCTGTCTACACTAGACTTGTTGTTCAAGTAAATTAAACTTCAAAAAACCATTTTCCCCATAAAAAAAATTGTCGTAAACGCCAGAAGGTAGTTCACTACACTATCTGCTAATTCGTGAACAATAAATACCCTATAAAGAGGAGAGAGGGAGAGAGAGAAACGCCGAAAATGCAAAACGTTAAAAAACTAAAGAGTACTCATCATCAATATGCTTGCCATGGTATTGTAAATGCGTGCAGATTCAAATCCATTTTTTCAAATTGTTATACGTTATGTTTTGGTAAAATCCAACAGCGAAAGTTTTTTCAGGAAAAATTTAATACCTCAGTCAGTTGTTCCAACACGTACACGCTCTGATATAGAACAACAAATTGAATTTTAATTGCAAAAAAATAAATAAATAAAAATAAAAAATCCCAATTCAAAATTTCAACACCCGAAAACAACGAATACAGTTACATAAGAAGCGAGATTGTCTTTGTCTACGAAACTTACATCTCATAATGAAAAATAAGTTAAAGGCAAATTACCAATAGAGAGATTGTGAGAAAACTGCGATCTGAATGGTAAACAAGATTTTTCTTCTTATCTTCGGTTCTAAAAAAAATAATAAAAGATACAGAAAGGAAGTTTTATCTCTTGAGAGGAAAGTGACGTAATAATATTCGCCCGGCGTAAACCTATGGCGTAAACAGCTGTGGAGAGGTGGAGTATATAAACCTGTAACTCGCTTCGGCCAGCATTTTGTTCCGAATTAACTTGCGAGAGGAGAGATATTTTATATAAGTGGTTGGTAACAGATAGAGCAGAGGATTTTGCGCTCTTGCGCCCTTTTTGATTCCAATTTAATCCCGCTACAAGGAAAGGAGGTAAGCTTAGTTTTAAATTTTCTGATTCGAATTTGGCGATTGTTTGCTGTTTTATATCAATGAATTAAAGTGTATATGTTGAATATGCATATGGCGCATAAGAATATATTTATTTTCAGATTTTTTAAGTGGAATTTAAGTAGAATGTGGAATTTTTTAACTGTTTATGTTAAATATCAGTGTATCAGTTATACACATGATATGCATATGGCATATAAGAATGTATTTATTTTCAAATTTTTCAAGAGGAATTTTATGTATGATTTGGATTTTTTTTTCTAACTATGTTAAATATCTGAATAATTTTCAAAATTAGAAACTGATTTTACTTTTGCTTGGAGAATTATTTGCAATATTTTAAATTTTACTAGTTTTATTATTGAACGTTAAATTTTTCAAGTGTGTTTCTTTTTATTTATTTATTCCATTATTAAGAACTGCCATTTTACTTTGAAATGCTTAGCTTTGATATCTGATTTTAGCGTTTTTAAAGTCTATGACACTTTGATTCTTTCGAAAACATTTAACAATACTTTATAGAACGTAGCTTGAAAATTAAAATTTTTTTTGCTTATTTTTTTTTAATTTGAGATTTATCTGTAGCGTCTGCAGTCCTAGTAATTTAATCATAGATTAACATTCTATGTCTCCTAAATTAAGTTACATGAATAAAATTCTTCGGTATGCTATTCCTCTCCGACTTATGAAATGTATGTTTTTCCGTAATTTTTAAATCAACTAATTCTGATAAAAACGGTTACTTCAATGATAACATTAACCTGCATTTGAAAATAAATTCATTTCCCAAGAAATAAGATAGAATGGAAATTAAAGATGACACCTTTTTTTCCTATAAATTGTCGTACATTAAATATAACTTCATTAGGCAAAATCGGGATGGAGTGGGAAGTTGTGTTTCGTGGATTAATGTAGAACTCCCTCTTCTAGATATGGATTAAATTAATTTGCTGAGAAACAATATGAAAACTAAGAAAATAATAGGTTTATATATAAATTAATTTCAGTAGATTCTAGACGCTTTTCTGGGGCTCCCCGAATTTTTTCCTCTTAAAATACCTCTTCCTCTGCTGTATAAATGTTTAATATAAGTAAGAAGGCTGAGTTTTATAATTTTGTTTTAAATTTGAGTCTAAAAATGAACTAGAAATAAATTCAGCAAATATTGCTCCACTTAAGCTAACTTTTTCTGCTAGTAGACTCATGTATAGGAGAAAACAAATTTACAGATGTTGACACATATTCAACAAATCGGTCTTGATCTTGCATTGCAAGTAATAAATTGAAAAAAGAAAAAGACAATTTTAAAAAAAAATGGAATCTTTATGCTTTAACTTTTATGTAAATCTTGCTTTAAAGAAATTAAATCAAAGAAAAAATAAAAGAGTGGGAGGAGGGAGGATCAGTACGATAATGTTTTAAGATGTTTAAAAGTTCTTCTCAATTTAAACAATATTTATAAAGCTTGACCGCGAAGAGATGGCGGGTGACCTTGAAGATGAAACGTACTACTTCACTTTGAAATAGGTAGGATTTTATCATGATACTTAATTTTTTACTTACTTAGTTCATTGAAGACTTTACTGCCTGCGTGATCTCACTGATGCTACCTATTACGAAATGAAACGGTCTGTTTTCGCTTCCAGGTCATTCGTCATCTCTCCGTGATCAAGCTTTACCATATTCATTATATTTGTCTCAGTTTTTGTCCTTTTACGCATTAGCTCTATTGTGTGTGCTATAATATAATTAAAGATATTTGAAGAGGTGATACAATAGGTAATAGAAGTCAAGATAATGATTTTATTTATTTTTTTTTTTTTGCAAAAGAAAAAAAAAACAACAGCGTTAAATTTAAGAACTTTGCAGAAAACTGTAGACATGTTTTTCGGGATTACAAGAAACTTTTTTAAAGCAAAAAAAGTGATCTTCTGGATGAATAAACGTAAAAAAAACCCAACTAAGCAAAATAACTGCTGCTCGTTGTGCGATTTAACATGGTTATATCTTTCCTATTATTTTCTACACATTGGTATTTCTGTATTTTTTAAATTTTATTTATGTTTAAAAAATATCAGGGAAAGAGAAAAGAAAGAAAGACTTGTTTCGACAAAAGTTAATTTTCTATTGTAAGACTTACAATCGTTTTAATATCGCTGGACAACCAACCTGGTTACTTTGTAAATTAGCATAAAGAGTAAAATATCGTCTACTTTGTCGTCATGATTGCTCCTTTTGCATCAATTATACAGGGTGTCCACTCCAATCGTGGACCAATAGCTAATTTCTAAACCGTTAGAGATAAGCATAGAGTTTATTTAGGAAAAAATCTCCAAATTATGAAAGGAATTTTGGGTCTATTCAATGTTTTTCAAAAAATCAAATTTTGAAAGAGTTACGAAATTTAAATTTTTATACAGCCCCCCACTCCTATCAATCATATTTAGTAAAACATTCTTGACACTGTAACGTTTAAAACTAAAAAAAAATCACTCTTCTACCACAAAAATTGACCGAGTTATGACGTTTTGAAAAATCAAGATTTTGAAGGATTTCGCATACGGTCCCTTAAGCGAATCGCTCGATGACGTCATGAAATAATGCAAAATCTTGATTTTTCAAAACGTCATAACTCGGTCAATTTTTGTGGTAGAGGAGTGATTTTTTTTTAGTTTTAAACGTTACAGTGTCAAGAATGTTTTACTAAATATGATTGATAGGACTGGGGGGCTGTATAAAATTTAAATTTCGTAACTCTTTCAAAATTTGATTTTTTGAAAAACATTGAATAGACCCAAAATTCCTTTCATAATTTGGAGATTTTTTCCTAAATCAACTCTATGCTTATCTCTAACGGTTTAGAAATTAGCTATTGGTCCACGATTGGAGTGGACACCCTGTATATTTTAATGGACATGTTGCATATTTTGAAAGACGATGTATTTATTTGGATTATTATTTGAGATTTTTGAGCTATTTTATATAAATGGTGGATTATTTTAATCGGATTTTTCACGTCAAATTTTTGTGTCGCAGATTATTTTTTTTAATTGCTTTATTTAATTAGTTGCCGGACTAATTTTCATTTTGAAGGAACTTTTAGCATTGCTAAATGACTCCTTTTATTTTAAAGCGAGTTCAAAAGACACTAAAAAAATAATGATCGAATTTTGATATCTTGAATTCATTTTTTTTTTTTTTTTGCAATCACGAGTTGCGATAGGTGCGTGTGTGTGTGAGGGTAGATGTGTGAGTAGGTGGGCATGTGTGTGTATGTGTAGGTGTGTGTGTTTGGTGTGTGTGTGTATGCATTGTGTATGCATATGTGTAGGCGTGTATGTATGTGTAGCTGTGTGTGTATGTGTAGGTGTGTGTGTTTGGTGTGTGTGTGTGTATGCATATGTGTAGGCTTGTGTGTGTGGTGTGTGCGTGTGTATGTGACATGGAAGCCACCAGCAGGAGAAGTGGAGGCCAATGACCAGAGTAGGGCCTGCACTAGGAGCAGGTGAACTGGCAGAGAGGCTCCGCGTCCAATCTAAAAAAGGAACGCCAACACCAACTATGGTCGAATGAGATCAAATAGCAATAGCGATTGCTCAAAAAATGAAATAAGAGAAATGCATTACCCAACAAGTAGTTTCTGGAGAACTTTGACTAAACATGGCGGAAATAAATTAAAAAAAAAAAAAAAAAAATCGCGAGCAATAAATGTCACCTTAGTGTGGTGCTTATAATGAAAAAGATCCCGAAATTGAAAGTTGTAAAGAGTTTGATGATGTAATTTTATTTTTCTTTCAGCCATGGCAGCTGTATTAACAGGAGCTATGGATATTCTTTATGAAAATAGCGTATCTGCTATAGAGGGTTTACAAGCAAGGTGAGTTGAATTTGTATTGTACATTTTTATACGTGCTTAAACAATGAATTTCACTCGGTCTTTTACTTCGCTCTCCCCACAGCTTACAATGGAATTTCTCAGTAAATAAACAAAAAATAAATAAAAAAATGAACAAATTAAAAAGAGTACCCTGTACTAGATATTAAACAAACAGAAAAATTTTTAAAGATAAGGGTGTTTCACCTGCTTATCAATTTTTGAGAGAATCTTTTTATTGCTTCTAGAAAAATAGCAATCAGGCGCAATAAAAAAAACGTTCGATTGTGCAGTGCAGTTCCCCTCCTCTGATTATATTGGCCACAAAATGAAGAAAGCTGTTTTCCCCTTTTAGTTCGACAGTATTCCGTGTGCCCAACTTTGTTTGACTCTATGCATTGGTCTGGTCACAAAAAAGTTCATATACTAAAAACAAACAAAAACACACATACATTCTCGAAAATTGGTCAAAATGGGCTCAGCACACATTAAAGCGTGCAAATTCGTCTAATTTCGAAAATGTTTTATGAATCTAATACCTCGATTGATATGAATATGTACAAAAGTTAAAGAGAATAAATGAAGTCAGAAAATTTGGCTTGTTATGTCACAGTACTGTTGATTTTGTCCACTAAAGTTCAATTCCTAAAACATCCAAAAGATCGTTTGATGTGTTTCAAAACTGTAGAAGTTAAGATGAAATTTAGTCCCGAGAAAATTAGTCAATATTCCAAAAAAGCTACTTTATGAAGTAGCAATTAAAGATTAAGAAAAACTTCTATTTAATGTTTACAAAGGAATGAAATGATATATTTTGCTCCTGCATAGCTCTTTAAAACAAACACAGTAAAAATAATAAATTCTGCACCTCTTGCAAAGTCACGTTTATTTCTAAAATATCTTATATGAACATCATATTTTTTATTTTTTGACGTTATGGTCAGTTCTATGAAAACAAATATCATATTTCAACAGGAATAATTTAGGCAACATATAACGCTAACTAAAAAGTCCCAACTACGAACGTTTGAAAACTAATTTTTCGTTGAAAATGAATTTTTCCTTTTATTTTTAGGTAAAATTCATTTTTAGTTAATATCTTGTAATCAGTTCTCACAAAAAATTGTTGTTTTTTATAGAACATTGGCCTTTAAAGAGTCAGTAAGGTATGACTAAATTCGTTCGCATAGTTGTGTTCCATTATTAATCAGAGCATATTGCCAACTTTTGATATTAGTAATAAATGACCAATTAAACGAAGAAAAATTATAAGCAGGTTTCATCGATGCACCTTCATCTTCATGCATTCAGGAACCATAAGAGTCATTACTAACATGAATAAATGGGGGGTGCTTTAATTACACTTGCAGAAAAGCCTGGTTGTAGTCTCGTGTTCCTAAATTTTAGTCCTTCAGAAATTGCGCAATTTTTGAAATATGTTGCAATGGTTAAAAGTATACCGAAAATGGCGGAATGTTATCTCAGCAATAAGTTATGTGTAACTGAATTCATAAAGCGAATGATATCTGAGGTAAGTATCTTTTTTAATAAAAGCAAATTGTAGTAGAAAGTTACCCCTAATAACCCAGTGACCCAAAAGACCCTATTAACCCAGTGGTTTACGTTGCTGTAACAAATGCGTAGAAATGATTACAGAGAACAGTGTCGTTTTAGCATCGAAACAGACTGCTGGGTTCAATTGCTATGGTGAAGAAGGTTCATTGAAGTTTAAACTGATCTTTCCACGTTAATATTTACGACACTTTTCGTGGTTAGGAAAATATAAACTTCTCTGAATTTTCCAACTGCTTAGAATGGATGACGTGAGGGCATTCAGCGAGAAATATATAAAAACTGATACACCACTCTCAACCAATGCTGTGCTATAAAAAACTAGTAACATCGGTATTTTTGTGGAATTCCAGGGCTTGTTCATTTCCGTAGAGAACAAAAGAATCGAACAGAGGAGGAATTAAGGATTAAGATTCTGCCTTCGCATATAGACCTGATTCTTGAACAAAACTAAGATAAGTAATGCACAAATTAGTAGTAAGCAGAGTTACAGTTAAGCTCTACAACACAAATAGCAAAACCGTTATCCAGATACAAGTTCAGTTTCTCTGCATAAATTTTTTGAATAATTTGTCTCCCACAGCTTCATTCCCTTCCATTGAAGAATTCCCTTGTCATTTCGCAAAACAAGTAATTTTCATTGCAGACTTCTATATCACTTACCTGGAGTTTATTTAAGTATAATTCGTATTATTTTTTACCGACGACACAACATACTTTCATGCACACTATTTATTTATTTATTTAAACCCCACCAGTCACCACCGTACCTACCCTGATGAGGGTTTAACCGGATGTGGTGGCTGGGAGGAATGAACAAAACAAATTACATGGAAAAAATAATAATAAAAGGAAAAACAATTTTGATATATACAGAAAAAGACAATAATTTGAAGTTTTAGGCAGGAGATTTGAAGTTTTAGGAGGAGAACACAGACATTTGAAGTTTTAGGCAGGATATTTGAAGTCTTCTATTTGAGTGCTGAGTAAAAACATTATTTTATGAAGATTCTTGCGAGTAGCTGGATGATGAAGAATATGAGCTATATTTTTGGATACAGGAAGGTTGGAATTATATATGCAGTGGAAAGAGCTAGTTAATGGACAATTGAATACGTAATGTTCAGGAGTTCCAAGTTGGCTGCAAACACATAATGGTGAGCTTATTATTTTGAATCTGTGCAGATATGAAGGAAATGGACCATGTGCACTGAGAAATTGTACTTCCATAGGATGTTTGCATCGTGGTTTTAGCTTGACTTTTGGTAGGATTTCGTGAACTCTCCGACCGGTTTCTGCAGTGTCCCAGATTTCCTGCCAATTTTGAAGAAGATTAGACCAAAGGTGATGTTTTAGGAAAGATTTTGGTAGAGGAATTTTGAATACTAATGAATGTGCTGGGTTCATTGCTGCAGTTCTAGCTAAAAAGTCGGCTCGTTCATTGCCAAAGTGTCCCTTATGGGCTCTAACCCAGGATAGATTTATGTTTGGATGTTCTCTGCAGAGGGATTGGATGTCTCTGACTAACTTTGAAGAATGCATTGGGTCCTTGATTGCTTTAAGCGAAGATAAACTATCAGAGAAGATTGTAGTGTTGAAGGTAATGTTTTCTGATGCAATATAAAGTAAAGCGTGAAAGATTGAAAAAAGCTCCGCTTGAAATACTGAATTATACGCTGTAAGTTTGGCTGACCAATCGTAGACAACCTTATTGTTGGAGATGTGAGTAAAAGCTGAGCCGGTTCCATCACATATTTTCGATCCGTCCGTGAAAATCCCAGTGTGCAGTGTTAAAATATTCGGTTCTTCCAAACTAATATTCGGAGTAGCGCACTGTATTAAAGGATGTTCTGTCCATTTTTGGCTTGCTGCTTCAAAGTCATTGGATGAATTGACATTATTAAGGGATACTTCTGCTGTAGTTTTCCTTATGAAGACATTTCCTAAAGTTGATTTTAGATTAACTGTAAGAGCAATGGGGGGAATTCCCGCAAGGACATGTAAGGTGGTATGAGCTGATGTTTTATATGCTCCCAAAACAACAAGAAGGAAATGGCGTTGAATGGTAGCTAATTTCTTTAGGTCTTTCTGCTTTAAAAATGGGCCCCATACTGCAGCTGCGTAAAGAATTGAAGGTTCTATCACTGTTTGATATAATAATCTGCGTAGTTGGATATTAGCTCCCCAAGATGCACACTAAGATTTTAGGGTAGATGGCTTCTGCCAATGTTATCGATATTAGGGAGTTACGTGAGGAGTTTAAAGAGCATGAAAAGAAAAGACGCCTTCTATTTTCAGGACATCTAAGTGTTCTTCAGTTCATCATCTAAGAAAGAACATCTAAGTAACATCTCTCAGGAACATCTAAGTGTTCAGGAACATCTAAGTGACAACTTCAGTTGTGTTGTTCTTTCTGTAGTTACCAGATAATTCAGATATTTTCCACCACTTTAAGAGCAAAAGTGCTAGTTTGTCAGGGAAACTGTATATCCTAGTAAATTGCTGAAAAGTATTCCAATCCAACTACGTTTACTGCACGCGATGACTACTCCGGGCATTAGCAATTGACCGTGATTGATGAGACTCAGCTGTGAAATTTCACTTGTAATGTTTCAAGTAAGATTATTTAGCTTTGTAACAAAGGAAAAAAAAAACATCAGCAAATTTTACATATCTTAACTAAACAGAACCAATACAGGAGAAACAGGGAACAGTATAATTGAACATGACAAAACTAAGCAGCAAGCAGCTGTAAATTGTAAGAAAACTGTCCCATAATAGGCACAATATGAGGAATAATAAATAGCAACTGTTTGTATTCAAACTCCTCAATGCTTAGCAGTATTAGAAAACATTTAAAATTCAATGTATTTTGCCTGGCCAAAAACCAGCTAGCTAGCTCAAAGCGGTTGGATTAAATGAATTCAATTTTCTGCATGAGGGGCAAAATTTTTTTAGAAACATTGTCTATAAATTATAACTAGATTTTCAACTGCAATCTTTCTTACACAAAACTATTTATTTCTCTTCCAGGTTCCACCAGCAGAGTGATGTTTTCTTCATGGTGTCCAACGTGTTCGATCCCAGATACGCTTTTCTTTTCTACTCCCCCTTCTTCCTTTCTCTGGATTGGACCGTCGGCAAGAAGATTATGTGGGTGACTGTTGTGGCTGAATGGTTGAATCAGATGCTGAAGTGGTAATAAAATTTCTCTGATCGTGGTTTTAAAAATGATCTTTTGTTTCATTCACTTTTTCGTTTTACATTGAATGACAAGAAACCGTGTAAAAAAAAGAAAAAAAAAAGGGGGGGGGGGATTTTTAAGAGGGGTCGTTTTTAATAGTACATTATACAGCCAATAAGATAGAAATTTAGATTGCCAAATAAATGAACTGAGTGGAAAATTGCTAAGAAATAAAGCAAGTAGAAGAAGTTCTAATGTAGGTTAGATAGGTTACTAAAGGCATTAGTGGCATTAGTAAATGCGTTTAGGAAATAAGTACAAGAATAAATACAACAATGCCCTAAAAAATACAATGGTTTATGGAAAAAAAATGAGTAGAAATGGTTGTCTACGTTTGTCTAAGAGAGGAAAAAAATTGAGATTCCTCAAAATTCATTCGAATCAAACATCTGGAAAAATGGACATCAGCGCGTTTGCATCAATCAAATGCGTTTGCATTATTATCAAAAGTAAATGACAATGTACGACAATAAATGGCAATGTACGACAAAAAGGAGAACGTCATTTTCTTTTGATGAAAGAAAAATAAATTTTGATTGCCCCATTGCTTTGCAGTATATTGGAGGGGGTCGTCTTCAAAAATAATTGAAATTTAGCAAAAATGTAACTTGTGCAACTTTCTTTTAGGTCACCAAAAGCTTCGTAAAGAATGTAATTTCACCAATTCTTCAAGAACTAGCTTCACTAATTTTCTCTGAAACGTGGCTGATTTTTCATCAAAGCTGAAGAATCTTAATTTTCTGTTAAGTTTTTCTTTTTAAATTTCTGGCTCTGTTCACACTAACCCTACAAGAATTATCTATCACATCAAATGACTTTTTAGATTTTTTTTGACCGTTTCCAAAGCAAATTTGAGTATCAATGCTCGCTCTTTCGTCCTTAGAGTCCTTCGTTTATCAGCCCACAAAAGATTGAAAAGCCAGTGTATAATGACTTTGATACTTGCTATATGCGCCATGTACAAATTTTTGCCTTACCACTTCAGACTCTAGCCATTGAGAAATAATTCCATAATTTCTTTTCAGTTATTATTTTCAATGATAGGCAGTTACATAAAATACAAATATAAAAATAAAAAAAAAGTTATTTTGCTTGCTAGTATTTTCTGCACATACTTCCAGTGCAAGAACCAGGGGATAGACGTGAAGCTTCCATTTCATCGTTGTTACCACAGAGAAGGCAACAAGGCATTGGAAAGAATGTTTCATAAATAGCATGCAGTTATGTGATAAAAATTTAATGTTTAACTGTAGATTTTCGTTTTTAATCATACCTGAATTTTAACTTTTGTAAATAATTTTCCATAGCGTGTAAAATGTAGAAATTTCTTTCTTTTGAATGAATATTAAAATATTTTTGTAGAAAAACATGCTTTAGCTAAGCATTTTTAGCTACTATGTAAGTGCATTAGAAAAATCCATTTCGCAGAAGAAATTATTAAGTTATTTCCTTTTCATTTTACTTAGCAGAATAATTTGTCATTCACGTTCGAAATTTACTGCGCATGAAATAGCTTCAATGATTTCAGTTATAATGAAGCAGGCAGGATGGATTAAATTAGGGGCTGTGCATAAATGAATCGTTTATTTCGAAAAGGTAACATCTCTATTTTGATCTCCTCTGTCTCTTTAGAAAATTAAACAGCGCACGGTTATATTTTTGAATGTCATAATCAATGAAAAAATGTCTTTAGTTAAGTACACAATTACTGCAATAATTTACCAAATAACCATTGATTATGACATTCAAAAATATAACCGTGCGCTGTTTAATTTTCTAAAGAGACAGAGGAGATCAAAAGAGAGATGTTACCTTTTCGAAATAAACGATTCAAATAATGTTTTTTCCCAACATTTTTGACACCCCCCCCTTCTTGTCACAAAATGTCACCCCAGTCCCTTGTGACACATATCGCGCGATTTTTCGTAAACATGTTCTTATAAAATGCGTGATGTCACACTTCTTGTTAGGCTTTCCGTCCCCTTTTTCACACATTGTCATAATACCACGAATCTCTTTCTCCCTCGGAGTGTGACCTCTTTTATGGATCGCCTCTCTTAATAAAAGTAATTGAAAAAAACTCATTTTATTAGGCAACTATAATTAGTGCTTAAAAAGTATGTTTTAAAGCAGAAATGTGTCTTCCACAGGGCACTCCACGGCGAACGTCCATATTGGTGGGTACATGAAACTCAAGTGTATAATAAAACTGGGGTTACGACGCCAGACATACAGCAGTATTTCATGACGTGTGAAACTGGACCAGGTATTCTATTTTTCTCTCCATTTTCCTCCTGCATCTCTGTATCTATAGTTGTGATGCGGAGAAATGGCAGATGAACTGGAGGTAGAAACAGAACATTTCATTTTGTGATTGGTGGATTTAGCAAGATCACTGAAGCAGAAAAGTTTTTTCTGCTTTTGCGCTCTCGCTGATCTCAAGTACTATAAAAATGAAATGTTCTGTTTCCGCTTCCAGTTCATCCACTGTCTCTCCGTGGCACAACTACACCGTGGATTTAAAATATTTATTTATAAAGTTGAGTCTCAAAAACTCGGCACTCGATAGTCCGGCTAAAGTCCCGAAAACTGTACCACTATTAGGAGAGCAAAAAATTCAAGAGCGTATCCCCGAAAACTCATGATTCTCAGACTTGGCTACCATTTCGGGTCCCACCAGAACGAGTTTTTCGGTATGCTACTACGTATAAAAAAGTAAGCACTACTAACAGATATTTCTAGAAATTTACAAGTTTCGACAATAGAGTTTTCATTCAAAATTTCATTTGACCGTTTTTAAAATGGTGAGCACTAATTTTTACGCAAAGTGCTAAAGAATACTTTTCTAATATTTTTGAAATTAGTAATCGTAAATAAAATAACTTATGTAATGTACGCGTAATATATATACATATATACAGGGTGTCCTCTCCAATCGTGGACCAATAGCTAATTTCTAAACCGTTAGAGATAAGCATAGAGTTTATTTAGGAAAAAATCTCCAAATTACGAAAGGAATTTTAGGTCCATTCAATGTTTTTCAAAAAATCAAATTTTGAAAGAGTTACGAAATTTAAATTTTTATACAGCCCCCCAGTCCTATCAATCATATTTAGTAAAACATTCTTGACACTGTAACGTTTAAAACTAAAAAAAAATCACTCTTCTACCACAAAAATTGACCGAGTTATGACGTTTTGAAAAATCAAGATTTTGAAGGATTTCGCATACGGTCCCTTAAGTGATCTCTCGATGACGTCATGAAATAATGCAAAATCTTGATTTTTCAAAACGTCATAACTCGGTCAATTTTTGTGGTAGAGGAGTGATTTTTTTTTAGTTTTAAATGTTACAGTGTCAAGAATGTTTTACTAAATATGATTGATAGGACTGGGGGGCTGTATAAAAATTTAAATTTCGTAACTCTTTCAAAATTTGATTTTTTGAAAAACATTGAATAGATCCAAAATTCCTTTCATAATTTGGAGATTTTTTCCTAAATAAACTATATGCGTATCTCTAACGGTTTAGAAATTAGCTATTGGTCCACGATTGGAGTGGACACCCTGTATATATATATTATAATAATTAGCTGATGGAGGCTTCATCTTGATTTTTCTGGAAAAGATTTTACCAATTACAATGTGTATATACTAAGGCCATTTATTTATCTTGTGAGGTAAAGATCGGGTTGTAACTTGAGTCGGCATTTCCCCCCCCCCCTGTCATTTAGTTGCCCTGTGGCCGGTTGTAACTTGTTAATTTTGCTCTTTAGATATGTAATGAGTATTCAATTAAAAATGAAATATGACTTCGTGCCCAACAGGTAGTCCATCCGGCCATTCTATGGTTACAGCAGCAGTATTCTACGTGATTTTAGACTCCTACCTGAAAAAATTTGGGTTCGTCAAGAAAAACAGGTAAGTTAATAATTTTCATGCTTCATATTTTAGAGTGCAGTGTTACTCTTTTACTCTGAAAAAAAAATTATATAATACTAGCTGCCAAGGTTAAAAAAATGAGATAAATAATAATAATAATAATAATAATAATAATAATAATAATAAAAACATGCCACTCCTGTTTAATCTCATTAATATTGCGCCTTTTAATTCTAATTTCATTTGTAGTAAATACTTTTTATGAGAAAATTCACAATGATTGATATGTCATGTTTATAACATTGCCCCACCTTCAAACCCGATAACAGTAAATAAAACAAATAAATAATTACCGTAAAATGGGGTGTATAGGAACAGCGGGGTCAATCGGAACAAAACTTCCCGACCGTACAAAGAACTTCTTCATAAATAAACTATTGGGTATTTTTCGCCGTGAATTTTTTTTAGAAAGGTAAGATCATAGGAAATAGGAAATATTACTTTTGTCAATATAGCAACGCTACTGGCTTCTAAGGAGGACTGCACGTGGAATGCTAGAAAACATCACGTTTTCATAGCCTTCAAAACTTCATATGCTAGAACAAACCTTCTTATATTTAAAAGCTAAGAGTGGTATGTTTCAATTATACGTGTATGTGAACAACATAATACCACATTAGAATTTAAATTTTTTATAAATTGTGTCATAAAAATGAATAATTCTGAAAAATGCCATAGGATAAAAAATTGCGGGGTGAATCGGAACACTTAGTTCTGTTGTTCCAATTCAAACTTATTTGAAGGAAACTGTTTGAAAAAGCAAGATTCTAACCCCAATTCTTCTAATCAAGACAAGGATAAGGATTTATTACTGTTTATCCTTTCTTGTGAGCAACTAGATCTTGGAATGACAAACAGTTGCAGATTTCAAAAGATTTTTTCTCCAGGAAACTTCTTTTTACTTAAAATATGAGGGGGAAAGTCATATAGACTTTATGTGGTAAAAGTCCAGCACACAGACAATGATGAATAAGCGAAAAAACTTTCAGGACAATCCCCGAAACCCAGAGGTTTTAAGAAACTAAAGAAAAGGCAGAGTTCATCCCAGGAGATGTCATGAAAAAACTTAAGCCGAGCAACAACTGCTAGTTTTAATGACTAGTACATATTTGTGGACGACATGAGTAACTTCAATTCATGTTAAAGCTTTGTATTTCAATTCAAAAGCATTTCTTAAAATTACTTTTCATGTTTCATAAGTTCAAAATTATTTTGAATTTTGACAAGTTATAAATGTTTACTGGTATTGAAATTATACATTTATTTGACAGTAATTATCTGTTCTTATTCTCCCTCATCAATATTACTCATGTTTGTGAGACCTATTACAGGTTAAATTGAAAAAAATAAAAATTTTAACATGTGTTCCGATTGACCCCTATCAGCGGGGTGATTCGGAACACCCATAATTTCCTATATATTTTAATAATAACTGCTCAAAATGTTTTGTCTTTGCTTGGAATATCAAAAGTAAAGCAAGACCGAAGTTTTTACCCAAAAAATCAAATTAAAAAAAATTCTTTTAAATGCTTTTTTTACAATCAAAGCTGAAAAGTGTTCCGATTCACCCCATTTTACGGTAGTTTTTACAAGAGAGTAAAATGAATTTCTTAAGCAGTTTTTAACTACATTATACATTTTCTAAAAGTATTTTTATTTTATTTAATAAGTACGAATTGAACGTGAGACTGATAGAAACATTTGTTTCAGTACAAATTTAATTGCCAAGTTTGTCTGGTTGGTTTACCTTGCAATGCTGACGATAGTTGGTGCTTCTCGAATTTTCATTGCTGCACACTTTCCCCACCAATGCTTCCTAGGAATGGCAGTTGGTAAGTTTCATACCTCACTTCTTATTTCCTGACTTTTTATGATTTATAATAGTATTATTATTTTTATCTTAATAAAAGTGCTTAGGAATAACTGAATGTGGGTTATGAAAAGATACTTATTTATTCTGTTCACCAAATCCCCTCCAGTATGAATCTTTATTGTTTCTCAGCTGTTACGCTCGGCTCTGCCCGGTTTCAAATGAAAAATGCTGATTTAAAGAGAGGAACAAATAATTAAGGCAAAACTTGAAAAACCCGTAATCATTTTTTCCCTGTAGTCTACGCACTTGAAAACTATTTCAAGCAAGCGGCAGCTGCAAAAACTACTTTTATAGCTATGTTGTTCTCTGGTAATCCCCCTGAATTCATTCAACAAAATTTTTTCATGTGTAATCGAATCTGCGAATGCTCGAGAAAGGGGGAAAAATGCGTTTTCATTTTGCGCTTTCACGACAAGCATGGATTATAAAATAAAAAATCTGGTATGGGCCCCACACTACTTCCTTTTACGTGTAAATTTCTTAGTAGTTGCCTTAAGTGTCAAAAAAAGTGCTTGGAGTGAGCAAGGTAACAATTCAAATATTTACTCCCCTAATCTGCCACCAAACAATGCAAAAAATATTTAACAATGGTTAATTTTCTAAATATTGCTGATTTTAATATCATTCAGTGAATTTTTCGCAAAATATCGCCAATAGCGCCAAGTTGAATCCAAATTCAAAAAAAAAAAAATTCACCAAATTTGTCGCCAACTTGGCGATATGTCGCCAAGTTGGCGTCAAACACTTGGCGACCAAAAGCTTGGCGACATATCGCCAAGTGGTCGCGCCAATTCATATCACTTGAGTCTGCATTGAAATTAACACTGATTTACCCCAAAAAAGGGGTAAAACACCCCCTTGGGAACATTCAAATGCAACCACAAGGGGAGGTGCACAACTAGACCATACTCAGAGCCTACATACCAAGCTAGAAGTTTCTACGGTATATAGTTTTTGAGTTATGCGAGCCACATACGCACATACATCCGCACATACGTACATACAGACGTCACGAGAAAACTCGTCGTAATTAACTCGGGGGTGGTTGAAAAGAATTTTTCGGCTGCTTATATGTTGGTAGGTACATATGCACGTGCTGACAGGTCGAAAAAACTACTGAACATTCATTCGGGGGTGAGCAAAATCAAAATTTAGACTCAAATTTGAGTGATTTTTTTTTTCGCGATCACAATACTTCCTTTACTATGTAAAAGGAAGTAAAAATCAGTACATTTAGTGCAATAATTTTGCACGATATCGCGATTGACGGTTTGGTTCAGAATCGAAATAAGCTTTTATTAAAAACCAAGTTACCGCAATTTAAGAACGCATTTAACTCCTGTTAAAATTAAATGAGGAACTACGAAGAAAAGCTAACTTTATTTTTTTATTTGTGGTAGTTTTACGATATTCTCAATGATAGCAAATTAGAAAAAGCAGCAATTCCTTTGCATAGCAAATTTTCTGACCAGTCACCAGCGATATTGGGTAGCGTTTTTAATTTCGAATTAATTTCTGCATAAAATATGGATATGGTCAATCGATTAAAACGCCGACAACAGGGGACAAGATTATCCTTCAGCTTTGTCTTAGAGATCGAACTGTAACAGGAGAACAGGTTAATTTCGTACTAGAGGTTCATTTAGTAATAAAACCCATTTTCTGCTTGAAAGCTGCTACAACCAGCACCTGCAGAAGTCTTTCAATCAGCAGCACAGTAATCGCTACTATATTCCCTGAGTTAAACGTGGTGTTGCGAGCGGTATGGTAGGGGCTGTTTTCACTCATTCTCAAAATGATCACCAATGGAAAAGAAATGGTATATTACTGAGCATAAATAGTATCTGTGTTTAATGGAAAGTAACATGCTTCTACTCACAAGAAGTCTTAATCGTAGCTTACTACTCCATCAAGATAACGACCTTAACCGCAGGTACAGTGAAATCGTGGTTAAAACAGTAAAAAATTAGAGGCGGTGGCCCGACCAATTGTTAAGCAATTCGATAATTGCTTTTGTTCTACCCCATGTCTTACAGCAATACACTGGTTTCCTATAAATGAATATAATTTTGCTTGATGCCGATGCTTTGTCCAGAGCATCGGATCTAAATCAAATGAATCACATGTGGCCATGTGGGACGAATTAGAGCAACGGCTATCGACATATCCATCAACATTTTACTTGACAGCAATCCTTTACGCAGCCCTAGCTTTATGCTAGCCCTTTTTATACTCTCATGTTTTCTATTATTTCATTTATGCATTGAATCAACCAGAGACTTGTTACACTTAACTTAATGAGGGTTAGATTCACAATTTTTATAATGTCTGATACCAGTAAAAAGGGCCAGAGTTATAACCTTAATAAGCCTAATAAACCTTATGAAAAAGCAAAGATAACTATTTCTGCGATAGTACTTATTACTAAACAGAAAAATAAAACATTTTTTGGGGAAGAGCAACATATAACGTCCAAATACTTGTTCCATATCGTGCATGTTATCATATGCTGGTTGATTGAGGGGCTTATGTAAAATGTCGCTACAGATGAAAAGTTTTTTGGACTCATGGTCTCAGGATGACTAACAAAATTAGGTTGACTCTCATTATGAGGTTTACTATATACTTTTATGTTTTCTTTATTAAATATATATATATATATATGGGCGATTCTCTGTAAACTCGTCATTTTTCACACGAAATCTGTCCGGGCATAGTTTTTTGAAATGTCAGTATAATTATTTTACTATTGCTCGGAAAATGAATCTACTACGTTGGTTTGAAAGAGGGCCAATTGAAGCTTGTGTTTTTCTGACAAATTGTGATAGGGAGTAAGTCCCCCGCCTGGTATAACTAGGCAGGGGACTGTGCCAGGTGACTGTGTTTTTGCTCTTTGTTGCGTAATATCTGCAAAACTATTGGAGCATAATTAGTTACGAGACTACCTATAAATTTAGGCAAAAATTGTGGACATAATAACTAATATGTTTCATAATTAAACTAATTGAAATTAATAAAATCACTTCCCAGAGGACTGTTTTCGTAACGATCCTGATGGCAACTTTGATCACAAATGTGGCTCTCAAACTAAACTAAGTATCGTTTCAGCACCGTTCTCAGCAATTTCAGCAAATTCACACTGATTGCTTTAAACTTCATGTCAAAAAGAATTTGCAAAAGTAATAGATTTTTCGTATTACAGCTTTGAAAATGCTGCAGGGGACTGTTTGGAAAAACTCTGGACAGAATTTACATGACAATTTTAAGTTTTAGAAATACGTAATTATACCTTATTTCATAAGAAATATATAGCTTCATTATTCTATTTTTATATATTAGTTGCCAAATTTATGTAGTGTTAATAGATTTTTTGAAATACTATCTTTAGCAGTTAAACTATGGGTTTGGGACAGCCAGGGGACTGTGTTTTTGGCGCTTAGATAATTTCTAGAAAAAAAAATTAAACTGTTATCACTCCAAATACAATTGGGCCACAAAGTATTAAGGCTTTACTTGTATTAAGAGCGATAATTACTTTATTACACTTTATTATTTTTAAAATACTCAGTCCGGACAGCAAATTACCAGTTTACAGAGAATCGCCCATATATATATGAAATAGAGTCAAATTGAATAAAAACATAAACATGTAAATAATTTTAAAAATTTGTATTTACTGCTTATAAATAGTAAAACTTTTTCTTTTTACCCCAATAGGATGGCTTGTAGCTTTAGGTTTAGATGACATCAACCAAAAGAAGACGAACACTCTACAATATTGTGCAATCACAGCGGGAATGCTGGCCAGTGCTTTATCCATGTACAGTTTCTTGAAAGCAATTGGAGTGGATCCCATGTGGTCTGTGAGCAGAGCCATCAAGTGGTGCGCCAAGCCGGAATACGTGCATTTGGACACATCGCCCTTCTTTTCCATGATGCGGTACTGTGGCTTCATGTTTGGCATGGGGTTCGGATTCAACAGCGAAAGCTTCAGGCGCTTTTCCTCCAACAAAGTCCCATTGACGATGAGGATCATCTGCGCTGTGCTTTCAGTCGGTGTTTGCAAAGTGTCGGAAAAAATTAGCTTTCCGAAAGACAACATGACGTTGTTTTACATCGAATCTTTCCTTCTGAATGCAGTGCTAGCGTATGCGATGATTGCCGTGGTTCCAAATGTGGTATCCAAACTATTTCCTTCCAAGCACAAGAAAAACTGATGAGATCACCATCAGTGACTTGTTATTTATGGCTGAAAAGAACTTGGTGTTTGCCATCTTGAGCTTTAGTGTTCAGCATTTGTATCAAAAGTATTTTGATCTCAGAACATGGATTTCAACTTCCGCTCCTGTCGATTGTTGATCATCAGAACTGACACCTCTTAGGAATTTATACCGAATAAATTCTAAAGAAATTCCTGGTTCTAAATGCTAACAATACGGCTTATAATGTAGGTGGTGTACCGCGTACCAACCCGGGTTCAACACGTTGAAAAACTATAACTATTTAAAATCGTTTCTGATATCGATTAAGAAGAAATGTTTCTTTTAAACAGTCAGTATAACAAGAAATGAATATTTCAAGGAAATATTAAGGATGATCCAGTTTTCACAATTTGAAAGACGTAAGAATGATGTCACCATGCTGTGATACTGTCCAAAATGTCAAATGGTGACAATAATTTGGTGTGTGAATAATACTTTAAGAACCTAGCTAAAATTCCTTGGAGTAACGTTTACAAATGCAGCACTTTATTTTTAGCACCAATTCTTCTTACTCTGTGACAATTTTGTATTCTTCTGAACTTGTTATTACAATGAAGTAAATAGTTCGCAGAATACTGGAGTGAATCGGGCTTAGAATTGTGAACTTTACTTAGTGCAAAACGAAGCATTTTAGTCCACTTCTTTTTGAAGCCATCAGCCACGAAATGACATTGTTTTTAGAACAGTTTATATCTTAGTTCATCTATCATCAATATATTTTTTTAAACATCCGTTGTGAAAATATCCACCATCAAATCCATTGTGAATATTTCACGTCTAAATATTTCGTCTCATCGTCACCTATGCAGCATTAAACTCTACTTACTGAAAGATTAAGTTTTATTCTTGAGAAAGGAGGTAAATATTGCTTTTTGTCTGAACAAAACTACGTCATGATAAGTTTTAGAAGTGATAATTTTCTGAAGACAATTCAAAAGCAATTTTCACTGACCAGTCAAGAATAAATCTTGTATTACACTGTAAATATGTTTTCTGCATTTCTGTGTTACTATCTTTATTATCAAGCCAAGGTTATTACATATCATCAATGATGTACTTATCGGAAACTGTTGTATATAATTGATTTTTTGAAATAAAACATTTGAGCTCTTACCTTTGCATTGGTGATCTGAATCCGGGAAGCTGGAACACCGTTCCGGTATTAGTACAGCTTTTTTTCTAGAAAAATAAAGTTCCATTTCACATATAATTGGTCACGACTCGAAGATTTATTTGGCGTTCCAGTGCTAAAAAATATACATCTGGTTGTTCGAACTGTACTCGAGTATGTAGACTGCTTCAACTGATGCCCCTCCAAAACAAAAACATATATACGCTACTGGTAGACTGTAGAGCAGGAGTGGCTAACCTTTTTAGGGAGAATGCCACTATCTGGAGAGAAAAAGCTCAGCGTGCCACATTGTATTTTTCCAACAAACTGATTTTTTTTAAAGTTAAAATAGATTTTAGGTTGGCTGACTATGTAATTCTTACTCAAATGAAACATTTTTTCTCGTAAATCTGAGCAATTGAAATCTAAATGATAATAAAGATAAAATAAGTCCGAATTTAAGAGTTAGCGTTAATAAACATTTATCAGTTCTGTCAGTTGGCTTATGCTTAAAAAATAAACAAATAACATCAAACATTCTATTCTAAAAATTAAACAGTCTGTACTTAATGTGGTTTATGAGTCTGTATCTTATGTACCAATTCTTTAATTTTAGGATTAGTTCTTGAGAATCCTAAGAAGTTTAAGTGTTTTAAGTGCTATCAATTAATATTCAACGGCATTTAGATTTTTCTGCATTCATAACAAAAAATATTTGCTTAGAAGCGTATTTTGAACCAAATCTACAGCCAAACGGCTAAAGTGCGTAAATGTGAAAAAAAAAATTTGTTGGTACAAATTTCCTAATTTCTGTATAACATGAATGACTTTCTGTTGAAGTAATCTCTTATATTTGATTACTAGTGCAAAAGGTCAGTAATTCTGATTTGGATTTCAGAAGGGTAACAAGTAGTGTCTTGCAGAGAAATAGACCAAGAATTTGAAAAGATCAGCTTTTTTTTTATGATCCTGAAAATCATAGAACCTAACACTGAATGTATGCTTAAAATAGGTGTAAAATTTTCTCCATATATCATTGGAAAATAATCAAACTTGGGTTGACACTTTCAGTATTAAATTTAATGTTTGATTCTTTTTTCACCAAAGTAGAGAGAAAAACTAAAGTTTCATCATAAAAGAATGTAAATGACCTATACTGGTTCAGGAAACTTCTTTTGTACTGTATTAAACTTAAATTACTTAAACTCCGGATAATAAGAGATGACATAGCGAAATTCATTTGCTATTCTTCTTTCATAAGTAGCAAGTCCTCATTGATTTCCTTTCAGACATTTTAAAAAACACACTCCCTAAAATTCTAAAATCTTATGACTATTTTTCCTTTGGACAGCTATTGCACCTTTCAATGAAGGAGTAACTTGCCTCTTTCTCTTGGGAAAAGTTCACAAAACATTCAGAGCTCTAATTCGTAGTTTGTTAATACAGTGAACTCTACAGGGTCACCAGCAGAGAAAAAGTCTTATTCTTTGGCAAGTAGTTTGTGATAAATAATTCGATGATACTTTTGAAGTTTTCTTCCTAAATTATTTTCAAGTAATGTAACAAAAACAGTTTAAGGATCTTCATTTGTGCAACCATACCGAATTTTGTATAATCTGGTTTCTTAATTTTACTTGCAGAGTTAACTTTTTTAAAAAAGATTTCATCACCCGTAGCTGAAACTATTGCAGATCAAGAATCCATTCTGCAGCATCGAAAGTTTCATTCATGTTAAGCACAAATATGCTTTACAAAGCATTGTCTGTAGCGTCACAGCTTTCGTTGGATGTCCGAAGCTAACGCTAAGTGGTTTGCAATATTGTAGTTAAGACAATTTGTAAGCCAGCCTCCTGATAATGAATCGTCATAATATCATTACATTTATCAATTCAAGGGTTTTAGCTTTTATTAATATTTTTGAGATCGAAATTTTCCCCTCAATTTTGGAATTTTTTCAAAAAGTCTTCGCCTGCCACTGTTACTACTCTGCCGTGCCACAATGTGGCACGCGTGCCGCGGGTTAGCCACCACTGCTGTGGAGCATTGACAGTAATGAATTTGAAACTTATCTCGAAAAAATATGCAAACAAAGTTAGCAATTTTAATTAACATGATTTTCGAGATACAATGTTAATTTTGCAGCCTTCTTCACACGTTCGGTATTTAAATGCTTAAACGCTGCCAAATGGAATGGAACATTCTACTCCGCACAGGACCGTCGAGAGCCAAGATGGGCCACTTGTCAATTTGTTACCGGATCACCCTCCTACCAGAAAAAATTATAAAATTTATACTGCTCCGAATCGGAGCCGAGCCCCTTGTTTCCGACTAGGATAACATGGTCTCTCGTCGGCCCTGGCTCCACAACACATTCTGCACTCAACAACTTTTCGTTTTAAATTGCTTTGGTTCCTTCATTTGGTTAGTTACTGAATCAGTAAAAATAGGCCTTAAAAAAAGGTACGGCTAGATTAATTGCAAAGCCTACGGAAACTTTTCTTCCATCATTTTAAATTTAGTGATAAAATTTAAAGATATACATGATTTATTTTTTAGCAGAGTTCCAAGAAAATTGTTCACGTTATGAAGCTTTGACCATTTCACTACGACTATTACAACCAATCTGATTTGTTGACGGACAAAAATCTGTGCAATGTTTTCGTAAAAGTTGATATACTTGCAAGTCTCTTAGAACAATATACCGAGAGTGTTATGAATACCTCAAACAGATGATCTTGTACACTAATCCTATGGGTACCACTAATAAAAAGTAACTTAAACTTTTTTTGGCTGTACGGTGTGGTGTTGCATTCGTTTATTAGAAACAATTTTTCCCTCCATCAGGAAAAAAAATAAAATCAAGGAAAATGTTCAGCATTTAAGTAACTTGAAAAGGAGAAAAAATATAGATATATATATAAATACACAGTCCAGTCACATTAATGTGACCACCACGTACTTTTGACATAAACGTTAAATAACCAATCCAAAAGGTACTTTGTAACACAGTGCAGTTGAGGTTGAGGGTATATAAAGGGTTTGTGAGGGCTTTGGAAAACATTTCTACCATTGGCGTAATGCAAAAACGAAGCGATTAAACGACGTATAAAAGGGCATAATCATTGGCTTTTGGTTCAATGGTGGAAGCATTTCCAAAATGGCTGAGTTTTTGAGCTGTTCGCTTGCCGTCGTGGTAAAAATATACCGTGCATGGCAAAATGGGACTGTTCAAAATCAGCGACAAAGCAATAGGAGCCATAGATCACAGAGCTAAATGACGGCCGCGGAGATGCGCTCGGATTAATAGACGGGCTACCGTTGAGCAACTGACCCCCCAGATGAACCAACAGGCTACAACATCGTCTCTCACAGTACTGTTTAGCGGACATTGCTGCGTCTGGGCTCCCGAAGCAGAAGCCAGGTTCATGCACCTATGCTGATCACTATCCATCGACGACGAGCCCTGGAATTTACACGCCAGTACCGCAGCTCGACGTCCATTGAGTGGTGACAGGTGGCATTTACTGGTGAATCACGTTTAATGCTCCATCGGACAGACGGCAGTTGGATTAGAAGGAGTGAAACCTCTGGAAGCAAACACCCTGCAACCATTGCCGGAACGGTCCAAGCTGGAGGCAGGAGCATTATGGCATGGGGAATGTTTTCCTAAGGTTCCATGGGTTCACTCATCATTGTGGAAGGCACGATGGATCAATACAAGTACGCATCTGCCCATGCGGTCCATGTCCACCCCAATATGAATATTGTTTCTCCTCAGGATGATGACATCTACCAGTAGGACATTGTGAAGTGCCATACAGCTGCCAGTGAGCATGCGTAGTTCGAATCGCACCCGGATGAGCTTACCGTTATCGCCTAGTCAGCAAACTCATCTGACTTAAGCCCAATTGAGAATTCGTGGGACCATCTCGATCGGGTTGTTCGCGCCATGGATCATCACCAGCGTAATCTAGCGCAGCTGGCCATGGCATTGGAGTCAGTATGGCTCAACATCCCAGTGAACACCATCAGATACCTAATTGACTCTCTTCCTGCACGTCTCGCAGCAGTCCGTTCTAGGAAAGGTGGTTATTCTGACTTTTGACAGATGGTCACATTAATGTGACTGAACAGTATATATATATAAATAAAACGCTGATACGTCAGAATTCAGAAGCTGAATCCACCCTTGGCTCGTTACGTGCATTTAACTTGTAACTAAAACATGTACCTGTTGAATTTAAAAATACTTTTTGTTCTAATCAATATACAAACTGATCTTACCGCTCGCTTCCAAGACAAGTTTATTATTTTGAATACTCAAAAATTAGGTAGATATTTCTCAACACTTCTTCGCTTTATTTCCAGTCTTTATATGGATGGTATTATCTAAAAATGAGTTGCTCTAATATACAAAATGTCAATCCACTTTCAAGAAATTGTGCATTAGGCAAAATGCAAAAACCAGTTCCCCCCAGATCCTTGTACTACTTGTAAAGAGGTGTTAAACCATTCAATTTTTGGCGATGTGACAGAACTCTTTTGTTCATAACTGGTTTAACATTTAAATACAATATTTTTTTTCGAACGTTGTTGATGAAGACTAATTTCTTCATAGGTGAGAAGTTTATCTAACAAACATGTGGAATTTTAGGTTACGGTGTCATCAGTATAAAAAATAAAATATCTTGTAATACATGTTGTAACTAAATCTATTTAATTAAAACATGCATTGCAAGACCTTTCGACTTTTAAAGTTTCATTACATTCCAATAAAATGCGTAAAAGTGGCTTTGCATGTTTCTATAATTATGCTCAAAATTAAGTCAACATTTAATGCCCTCTTTATCATATGAAGTATTTAGATTCACATTGAAAACTGCTGTAACATGTTGGCTTTATTCTGCACTTTGATATAGTAAACATGAAAATGTATGACAATGTGTTTGATTTTAGAGAAGGTGTGCAACTTTGAACTCAATTTACTCCAAAGTACTGCTTGACGGGTTGAAACAATTTTGAATACCATCCCTTTCACACACACGCACATATATTCCTTACCTTGGACTTGGGGAAGAATATTTCCAGACCTTTAGTTGAAGTAAATACTTTATTTAATGTGCGAAATATAGAAGATATTAGCATATTTCAAGATAGGGGAAAGATGCATACCAAAAGTTTTATTTCATAAAAATTTCTAATGAATAATTGAAAAGGAAGCATAATAAATATGCATGGGGGGGAGGAATTTTCAGAGTTATACTATTAATAAGGCTACATAACTTACAAAGACCGAAATAGCTGCAATAATTTTAAGGTTAAGGGAAAAAAAATGAGCAACTTGTGAACATTTTCATGTAGTACAGAATTATCCCACCACCTTAAGCAAAACTTCTACCACCCCCACACAGTTTGCACCAGATGAAATGTTTTTGTATCAGTTGCATGGAGCAGAAGAAAACCTTTTGTATAATGCGGTTTTCTTCTAGGAGTATAGGAGTAGAAAAAAAAATGACCCAATAGCTTCGGTATCTGTCAAAGTAAAAATTTTCTATTTTGCCTCAGTTTTTTCCTTCTTAACATTGAATATTTTTTTAAGAATGACTACACCTTTCAAAGGCAATACATAAAATTCAGTACAACATAAATTTAGGCATAGATTGAGAAAGAGCATCTTCATGTCGTCAATTGAATAAAATTGTATTGATCCTTCTTTTTCTATAGAAATAAATTCATAACCTATTCAAACTAGATGTGTTACAAATTGTTCATTTATATCTTTATGAATTTTCATATCTCTCATATGATCACAAATAAAATGTTTTGCCATCTGGGAGGCGATTCAAAGTCCAAGAGGAATTTTGGCAACCAGATAGGCATGATACTGTCTCAGTAAAATTTGTTATTTTGCTGTATAAATTCAAACTACAATTATGATACTATAATTCTCTTTAAAATTGAAATAAGATAGTGCGATTATTAATCGCCTCTGCAGAAAATAAGTAATTAGATACAAAAGTAGAATAAAGAGAAAACTGAAAATCATTGTAAAAGCCTAGCTCATGTAGCAAAATCAATTATGAGTATTTTATTTCTTAAAAATTGAAAAAAAGCTCAATGAAATCGTCCCCTCAGAGCAAAAGTAAGACAGCTTATCCTAGAAATATCAGTAAGAACTGTTGTTCAGAGGCGATAAAACATAAAGTGAAAGGCTTCTTTGCTCCGGTCAAACAAGCAAGAAGTGTTTAGAATTGTGTGTCAAATTCCTGGATGCCATAAGGAATAGGAAGACTATTCATTGATGACAGACATTGTTGTATATTTTTAAAAAGTTTTATTTTGTCACAATGTACGAAAATTTACATCAATAAGCTTCAACAGTAACTAGCTGTACAACAATCAAAGCTTAACATTTCACAAAATTTCCTATAAAATTGCCATAAGATTCTATGAGTAACAGGATGTTTGATACAATATCATTTAAAAAGGACTGCAATCTTTTCGTATATATATACAATAGATTTAAATAAATTATTTAAAAAAATATTTTTATGGCTTTGGCATGTTATAAATTAGACTAAATAAAATTATACAGTTATTACAGAAAATAACATTTGACTACTTCCTTGGATTGGAAAATGATTAAAACTCCGTAACAGCATTACTTATCCTGCTAAATTAAAACTGAAACAGTGTAGTAAATATAACAAGCTGCTTGTATTAAATGTCTAAATGTAAACAATTCAAAGTTATCTACCTTCTACTAGAAACAAAACTGTAATTTAAGGAACGAAAAACGAATTCAACATCCTCCAAGATTTAAAATGCACTTACATAACATCAAGCCAACAAGAAAATTGCAGAAAGAAATACTGGTTGATCTGGACATGATTTAATCAGTGATTGCTTTAAGTTCCTGTAGGGAACTTAAAGCAGTGTTTTTACACTGAGATACAAAATATCAACATGTAAAACTCGCATAAGCTCAGGATTTTTAATGTACAGTAAAAAAAAAAAAAAAAAAAAAACACTAGAAAATTATAAGTTTTTTTCAGGGAGGATAACTTGCAATGTACTTCCTTGCAAATTTCTATGGATGACTTAAATTTTTTTTTTAAAACATAAGAAAAAAGAATTAGTTGCGAGATCCAATTATTTGCAGAATGTATATAAAAAGATTGATGACATCTAAATAAAGGTTGAGAGCAGCAAAAATGTATTCTTCAGGCGAAATGGTATATTTATGGTTTCCGCCAATCAGCAACTGAGTGTCATAAACCAGATACTAGAAAAGGACAAAATAATAAAGAATATAGCAGCTGAACCTTCATTAGACACTTTTTTATACAATCACTAATTATTTTGGTAAGTAAAGAAAAATTTGAAAAGCAAATTGTGGTTGGTAAGGCAAATCAGTGCATTGACAAATTAACTGATACAACAGAATAATTTAAATTACAGAGTTTCTACTCTACTGTCTACAAGAAGAAAAAAACAGGACATTAAGGACCTGAATTTTTTTTCAAGAGCCACTCTTCATACACAATAAAGCTTTTAGTAGTGAGAAAAGAGAGAGAGAGGGTGAGGGGCTTCTCAAAACTCTTGCCATGTGTTTCAATATGCATAGATGTCACTACTGAATAAGCTAATATAATTTCAAATTGAAAAGAGAAGTAAAGCCATTTATATAAAATGTTTAAACCATCAAATTGATACAAAACTTTTAGCACGCTACTGATAAAGTATTTATGATGCATTCATTTCTTACAAGTAATAGTAGCTGACATAAGAACAAAACAATTAAAAAAAGTAAGTTTTCAATTTGAAAAAAAAAAAAAAAAAAGCTTTTTTCGAGACAAACTTGAGAAAGTTGAACTAAAACCGAGATTTTAATTCAGAAGGAGACCTTGCACCTTTGGGTCACCGATTTAGCCGCAGTTTGGTACACTGAAAGAGACTTGTTAGTCTAGCATATACCTGAAATCCTACAGTGCAAATCTTAGAAACAAGGGGGAAATTGCTTTCAAAAATGTTAGCCTCACCATTTGTGCAAGCTCTAAAAATATGACCTTATTGAAATTGTTACGTCAAAATGAGCAGCCTGTAAGTTCTAAAGTATGGAAATTTTTAAAAATATTAACGGGTTAGCATAATTAATTGTAGATAATAAAATTACAAAATTGCTGTTATTATGAACCTAATTGTCAGCTTATACACATTGTGAGGTTAACATTTTCGAGAGCAATTTCTCCGTTACTGACTTGTGCACCTTAAGACTTAAAGCATAAACTATACTATCAAGTTTTCAATATATTGGACGAAATTGGTGACCCGAAGGGTGTAAGGTCACTTTGTCAGTCATCATTCTAAATTTTTTTGTCAGCAATAATTAAAATCCCCCCCCCCCCAATTTAAGTCACAAATGATTAAAATATTCTTTCCTTGATTTTTAATACATTTTTCCAGCAAAATTTGTTAAAGTTTATTTTCTGATTTTTTTATAAATTTATTCTTTACCTTCAAATATTTTCACATATTAAAGCTTCCTTTCCATTCACCACATGGTGACTAAATAAACTACTTAACTGGCCATTTTTTAAAAACAAAATTAGCCACAAATAATTATCACTTCATTCATTTTTCTCATTATCAGCCTTTTTCAAAACAAGTCATATCTATTTGCTGAAGATATTTTGATGTAAAAAACAGTAGAATATTCTCACATCAGTATATAATATTTCCAATGGATCAGAAAAACTATTTGTTTTATTTGCCTGGCTCCATTTTTCCAGAACTAGCAGTCAAAGTCACATACGAAAAGTTTCAATGCACTTTGTGAGTGGGAGCATGCAAAAATAAAGAAATGCAAATGAATAAAATTATAGTCTAGTCTTACAGGCTAAAATTTTTTTCCATAGCTTAACTTTATACTTTTCTGTTTTCGCAGTATTGGCCAAAAATGGTACTAATGATTTTAAAAAAAATAAAGGTTTCTAAATTAAAAATAGTTCAGTTTTTGCAAGAATAAGTAAAAATCGAAAAACAATGTCTAAAAGCATAAATGGGTCGAATTAAAATCGGCAAACATGTTTCAAAGGCATAAAGCCTCCTTCTTCAGTGCCAAGCAAGAAATGGAAAGAACCAAAGTATCGGGAGAGCTTAAATAGGAAAGGAGCAAAAGCTAGGCCAATCAGGTGTAAGCGTGTGCCGAGCTCGGATTTGGCGCTGCGTTGTAAGAAAATTTAAAAGCATGAAGTAAAATTGGCGAGATGTGCGGAACTGCAAAGGATTCGTTGCAAATATTACTTAAATTTTTGTGAACATGAAAGGCTTCTAAGAAATCTAACTCACCAACAGTTGAAGGTCTGCAAATAATTTTAGCTTCGGAGAAAACAAATCTATGGCCTGTGTCCCAACAGTGTTTCGCAATTGAGGATTTTGAAAGTTCTTTTTTTTTAACATAATTTTAGGTTTCTAAACTACAAGTGGCTTTTGAACACTGACAATAAGCTAAAAATTTAACATTTCACGTCTACTAAAATTATTAGAGCTAAAGGGGTACCCTGATAGTGTGCAATTTACAAAAAAACTTTAAACTTTTTATTTGGAAAAATGTTATGACGATCAGGGCCGCCGAGACGTTTACCGGGGCCCCGAGGCAAAGTACTGACATGCGCCCCCCCCCCTTTCCAAAAAAAAAAAAAAAATCTTCAATACTAAGACAACTTACGTTCGGTGCAGTGAAGAAAAATAATAGTATTTCGTATTTACTAATTTTTCTTCCAATTTTATATTTTTGTGTGTTTTATATTTTTATAATCTGCTCGTGTGCTGTACTTAAGTATACTATGATATAAATTCGTATGAAATAAATCAGAAATACATAACACAAATTTATAAATAATATTCCTACTTCAATTTACTAATATTTATTAATAATTCTATCACTACTTCACAAAATTAATAATACATATTTATATAAATAACACATGTACGTGTTTTAAAATCCTTTGAAAAAAATTACATTTCTCAACTATTAAAAGCGTTATTCCTCACTTTGAAAGTTCATTAAAACTTTCCATTGTACACGTAAGAAATGCCTGGTAAGTACTACAGAAGATAGCCCCCTAAGGCATTGGGCTACGAGCACTTGTTGCGTTGGTGTGGACACATGTAGATGCGAGATGTTTTTGCTTTGCCTACACAAAAATGAAGTTCAGTTAACCAAAAAAAACTGCCTTTTTTAAAAACTAGCAGCCCGGGCCCCCTCTTGGGCCGGGCCCCGGGGATTTTGCCCCTGCTGCCCCCCCTTCTCGGCGGCCCTGATGACGATTCAAAAAATTTAGAAGCACCATTGTGCAATTATTTTTTATTAAAAAATTACCTTACGCTTTTTTGCATTACATGTAGATATGCATGAACAAACTCATTAAAAAAAAATTCGGCATTTTATTCAGTACAAGAATTATCTTTCCCCTTTTGTATTTTGATTTTAAAGCCCCACTATTACCTACGAAAAAATGAACACTTAAAGTAATTTGCATCATATTACACTTACCAGAGAAAAGATCAAAGCACCAATGCAAGCATATATCAGCCTAACGACCTAAAATTGCAAAAATATACATAAGAAATTAACTTCTAAGCAAGGTATTGACATACAAAATATTTAATCAAAGAAAAACTTCAAGAATACAGATATTAAAAAACTTGATTGATTACAAAAACAAAAGTAAATTTGTTTGGACAATGAACATCAGTATTTTGCCCAAGGATCAATTGCCTTTTCCTTTCTTTCTTCATTTTTTTTATAACTTTACAATTTTAATAGAAGAAGCAGGGGACTTTTGATATAACTAGACCCATGGAATCTGTCATTTTCAAAGCAGATTGCAAGTTTAAAAATATGAATTAGTGCTTAGTTTAGTTCAGTGGTTCCCAACCTGTGGGTTGTGACCCCCAAGTGGGGTCGCAAAGCATTTTCCATGGGGTTGGGACATTATCATTAGATTAAAAAAATTATTATATAGTTTAAAAACTAATATATAAAGGGAAAAAATGAAATCCATTTTTGTAGCATCTATTTTTGAGCGTAGTGGTGAGTCCAGAAGAAGATCTATGGGGCTGAATCGCCCTCCCTTCCCTAAAATAGAGCCTTTGGCATCCCCAATGTCTTCTAAGATAATCTTAAATTATGGTTTAAGATCTTCAATCTCTACAGGTTTCTCTGATTCTCCGTCTTCCTAACCTCAACTAAAACCGTTTAAAATTTCATTTTTGGAACTATTTCGAATAATTTCTGGTAGATAATCTCTGCACCACATCTCTTAGCCTTCAAAGATAGCGTTTTAAAGAAATTTAGAGATGATTCTGGGCAAGAGTCTCAAACAAAATCCCGTCCTTTTACTTCGTGAATAGTAACCAACAATTGGAATTTTAGAACTTTAATTTCAAAAAAAAAAAAAAAAAAATCTAGGAGAGTGTCTACTGTCCTCTCTATGTAGTTAAAGATAGTCTGAAACTGCGTTTTAGGGCATACATTTCAAAACAAAAAGTCCGGGGAGAGTGAACTTTTCCCCTTGTCATCACGGATAAACTACTCGTGTATTTTTAAGTTTTAATTTCCAAAAATTTGCAAGGAAGTGCCTCTTCTTCCAACGCACACATCAGTAAAAAATGTTTAAAATGTCGTTTTTGAAACTTCAACTTCGAAAATTTCGGGGGAGAGTCTCTGAACCCAAACTCTTTTTCGAATACTAGCAAATAAAAAAATGCCTTTAAATTGGGTTTCTATAACCTCAATTTTCCGATGGAGAGTACCAAAAACCACCCCTTCCCTTAAAATCAACAAAAATTGTCTACAATTACGTTTTCTTATGATGTTTAGTTTTATAAATCTTAGAGAGCACCCCTGACTCCCCCCCCCCTTTCCTCATGTTTAAAACTTTATGTCTAAGAATTCAATTTCGAGAAATTTCTCCGCAGGCTCAAGTCGTTCTAATATCACTCCAGGTAGTATAAACTGAAAGTTTAGGACTAGAATATCGAAAAATTACATATGGAGTTATGTTGCGGTGGGGGGGAGACATATGAGGTCGCCAGTTGTTTAGTTCATTACAAAGGGGTCACAGCGTGAAAAAGGTTGGGAATCACTGGTTTAGTTTAATGGAACGTTTTAAAATATAATAACATACATTTCTAAATGTTCACTTTAACTAATTTGTACAAAATAATAGAAATCTACTTAAATTTTTTGTTTAATCACATTACTTACAATTTTACACCTTTGAGCATAGTAACATGCTTCAAATAAAATATGGCAAATTTCCTAATTGCAATGGAAAAACAGAATATTGCATGCAATCTGTTTGTACAAATTCAGAAAAAAAAAAAAAAACAGTTTGTTACTAGTTTTACAAATAATGTGACTCAATATAATGAAAGAATTGTGCATATAGTGTAGTAGTTTTATCAATTGCATATCTACAAGCTTCTCAAGGGAGGTGCAGTTGGTTTTTATTATTTATCCTTTACAAGTGTCTGGGGTTACAAATGTTTTGCACTGCCAAATTCAAAATATTTCTGGAGGAGAGGGCATGTCCCAAACCTTTTTCTTCCTAACATCAAAGATCATTTTTAAAGCTTCAATATTGAAATATGAACAGTGCCAAGTCCTTCCAGGAAGGTTGATCACTCTCATGGCCCCTCTCGTACATTTTGCCCAAATAAGTGCTTTATATTTTGAACAAATATCTAGAGTTTTCTTTTCACATTTTGACTGTGGTACGGTTACCTGTTTAGGTTAATTTGCGGAACGCTGTCATTTGCTTTTGCTACTTTTTTTGGTCAAGAGAGAACAAACTTTTCTTTAACTTTTACCACCAACCCTTTAATGAACTGTTACCAACTAGATTTTCCAATTTTCAGTTTTACATAGAACTCTGGTATTATTAGCCAGCAATTTCAAAATATGACATAAAACCTGCAACACTTTCATATCAAAGCATAAAAATCTCATTATTTCAAACTTGGCCTCTTGGTAGTATATTCTGGCAATATGATGGTGGACTTTTGATTACAAGCCATGCAGTTGAAGGCACATTGCCAAATATATTTTGCATGTGAGGCACCTGCTCCCACGCCATAGGGTCCCATGACGAGGGTTCAATAAAATATAAAATATTTTTAAAATCAAAAGACTTTCTATCAGCTTGATTTGCAGTAAAAAGTATGAAATAAAATAATTATTTTTCTTTATTATAATACTCTTAAATTTCAGTTGATCTTAATATATTTATGTTTAAGTTAATACTAAAGCAGTCAAAAAGTTTCAATTAAAATTGAGAGAAGAAAAATATAGACAGCATAGTGAAGGCTATTCGCATTAAGCAGTATACTGCCTATTTCTTTTCTCAAATTTTCAATTTAAAATTTTATTGGCGGCTTTAGAGCATTAACCTAAACATAAATACATTCAGATCAACTGAAATTTTTAAGCATTGTAATCAAGAAATAAAGTTCTTATTTTGTTTCATACTTTTTATTGCAAATCAGGCTGATAGAAAGTCATTAGATTAAAAAAAAAAAAAAAATTGTATCTTATTTTAAAAGTTTTTTTTGTTTTGAAATTTGAAAGTTAAAAACAGTACTGACTTTTATTTCAATATAAATGATTGCACATAAACAGAGAACGGCTTATATTATCGTTAATCTGTACCAAATATTGCAAGCAATTTTTAATAAGTATAGAGTGAAAAAAGAAAAAGGCTTTGACATTGATAACCTGACTTGGATCAAAGAATGGTTTCAAAAGCCTGTACTATTTGTAAAGTTTAAAATCCCTAAAATATAAACATATGCTTGCTTTAGTTATGGTCAAAAATTAGTTTGTTAATTTTATTAACAAAAGTTTGATAATTACTATTATTTTTCTTTGTTTTCAGCAACAATTAAAAAGCAGAAGAAATTTTTTACTATTATTTTACTGTTTTTGGAAGCATGTTAAAAAAGAAGTTAAATATGAACATTAGGACCGACAAAGTAAGCCAAGAAATAGTCCTCAAAAATGCACAATGCTTAATGTTTTGCATTTTTCTGTGATAGACAAAAAGGGCTCAAAACTACATTGAGACAAGACTTTAAACTTATAAATTCGCTGCACTATGTGAATAATTGCAAAAAACTAAAATACATAAAAAGACATCAATTCACATAACACAAAGAAAAATACATACCTCATTGTAAAGAAATATAGTTAGAAATCCAAATATCACAAAAATTAACAAAGTGACAAACAGCATGCCACCCATCATTGTAAAATCATACTGAAATGACAAAAAAACACATTAATAAATAACATTGTGCACATTTGGTTGAAATAAACAAAATATAAGGTAGCAAAATGATGAAAATAACAATTAGAAATAACATTTTAGCTAGCAATATAAAAAGACTTGATTCAGGATTTAAATTATTAATATTACATTCAACACTGTTAGTTATCAGGACGTTACTGACAGACAACTTGCAAAAACCAAACCACCAGTTCCCAAATAAACAAATTGCATGACAAAGTATGTAGTGTTAGGGTCACTATTGGTCACATGACAATTTAAGGTGCTATAATAAGCATATAAGTATTAGTTGCGTCCCAAGGAAGCAAAAACATGATTAAAGCAATGGGGCCAGGGATGTGAAAAAAAACTTTGTCTAATGTATATATTTTTAGCTGGACAAAATTAGAAAGGGGTAAGAAGTACAATCTGGCAAAGGTGACCTGTAATAAATATTTTGGTGAGCCACAATACTCTGATATTCTCTCAACTTCAAACCCATACGATTCAGTAATGCAACTGAGAATTGAACTCCATAAAGGGTACAAATTAATACATTTAAATCCAGAGAAAAGATGACTCAGAATTAATATTTTTGTACATTAAAAGTTGAATAATAGATTTTCATTAATACAAACTGAACCTTCAGTAATGTGTATTTTTTAACTGGATCATTAGATAGATTGAAGTTAGGTACATATGCAATGATTAGCTATTATAAATATGTGAGCACCATTCAAAAGAATGGCCAGCTTATCAGAGCTAGCAGTTACATACACCTCTGATGTACTTAATTTAACATTTTAAGAGAAATCATGCATGTTTTAAAGCTCGAACAGATGTTCCATTCTAATAGTAAAAAACTTTTGCTCTTATATTTTGAAATTAATGAAAATTACATTTTGAAAAGTAATGAATTATATGCTATAAAATCCATTCAATATGAATTGAAATTTAAGGTTTAACATACCGATAATAAGGAAGTCAAAAAATGACAAATGTTTCGCATACCTTAAAAATTTAAATTAATTGAAGAAAAAAAAAACTTGCAATTCAGCATTACTTCCTGATATTTGACTTACAACAAGAAGATTTGTTTCAAAATTTTCAATTTATGGTTTTAAAAAAATTATAAATATTTGTCTTTTGACAAAGGGCAAATAAATATTTATAATTTTTATTAACATCAAACATAAGGAACTCCATCTGAAAATTTAGTGGAATTAAACTTCTTGTTGAGTAGTGCAGTAAACGAGGGACAAAAAGTCACGCCAAGAACACAACATACAAAAATGCTTTAAAAGAGCTTTAAACCTTATTCAAATATAGTAAAAATGACATTTCTGCTAAAATTAAATGTAAGCTTATATAAAGATCTGCATTAAATACATACCTTAGTTTGAAATGCAAATATAGTTAGCCCCAAGCAGATTACCTAAAATATAAAATTGATTTGATGTAAATTACAAAACAGCAAATTAAAAAAATAATTGTAAAATATGGTGTAAGAAAACTAAAAAATACGCTTTTAGGGCACTGCTCCACATCAGCGTAAAACGCAACCGAAACCGAAAATTCGGGGGTACTTTCCATAGAAACACTATGTAATCCATTTTACGTTTCTGCTTTATTTTTTTGCTTTACGTCAATGTGGAGCAGGTCCCTTAGAGTTAATCAAAATATTTCATGATATCTGATTTTCAAAACTATTGAATATCCGCTAAGTTTACATGCACTTATAATACATCAACATGTAATACAATTTAGCCGTTAGTATTAATAATAATATTAAATATATTACTCTTATATTTGCCAACAAGGTGAATTTTCTCTTTTATTCAGAGTTACATACATACAAACAAACCCGCATGTGAAACTAAAAAAGTGCATTAAAAAGTGGAAATTTTTTCAAAAATGTATCTTCCTTTAGAAAAATTCGTGCATGCATGAAATTTTTTAGCAAAAGAGCAAGTTTTATCTAAAGTACAAAAAAAAAAAAAAAAAAGACACTTACAGCGCAAATACCGACAGCCCACAAAACTTCATCCACTTTATAAGAGCTGTAACATGAAAATAAAAAAATACTTTAAGGCATTGCAAAAAGGCATTATTAACACATTAGAAAAGATGTACTACATCTCCATCTGATAGTCAGGGATGAAGAGAATTCGCTTAACATTACCATAGGATTTTTTTAATTTTTGATATATACTAATCCACATATTAATATTGAACAAAACAATTTATTGCACCACAACTTACTAAAACAAATTTTATGAGACAAAAGTAAAGTCGAAATAACTCACCCAGCAATAGTTCCGAGCATGAAAGATTCTACAATGGTCTAAAAAAATAAAAACACTTTATTAAAAACCATGCTCAGTCTCCTATATTTATTATGGAAAAAATACAATAGATATCTTTTTTAAAATATAGCTTCAAACTGGAAAGTTTTCAAATAAAAAAAATACTGTAAGAGGTGTAAAGATTAATTTCTCAATAAAAAGTTAAATAATATGTTTGAACTTTTGCACTAAGATCTGCTTTTCCCCTTTTAGAGGGTGAAGTGGAAGGGGATGAATGCAGTATGTCAGGAATGTAACAAGTTGCTATAGATTAAGAACATGAATTAATGCTTTTTAACATTTAAAAGCTCTATAAAAGAGCTAATACTAAGCTTTGTATCATTTGATCAGAAATTTTAAATTTTTAGATACAAGCAGATAAATGAAACTCATAAAATGTTTAAGTTAATCTAAGGTTAGATTTAAGCCTTCAAATCTTTTTAAATACAATCAGCTCTGGTTAAATAATTTATATAATAATGTTTCATTTATCTTAGTTTCAGTTAGGCAACAGTCTTTGAACTTCTATACGTTTTGCATTCTTGCAATGTTAGTTGAACAGTTCATTTCATGTTGTAATGTACTGTTTTACGCTAAATGTTAAATTTGTTAGTTGTTTACCATTTTACTTCTTAGACAAAATAAAATTGCTTTTCAAATAAGAAATACTGTTGAACACTGTTGAATAACTCAGTGAAGTAAAACTATGTTTATGTAAATTAATAATGCAACAAGGATACCAGTTCAAATGAAAGTTTTTGCTAAATTCTGACAACCTATGGTTGTACAAGGGCGGGAAATTAAAGCTCTTGGTTAGCATGCTTTATCAAAAACTAATTATTTTGCACTGAAAGTTGATAAAAAAAAAGTTTTACTGCTCTTTGAGGATGCAATAAAGAACGCTCATGCTTTATGATTGAGGCAAAATGCAGAAAATCTTAAGAAAGATACTTACAAATAAGAAAAGACAAATTAAATTCAAAGGATAGGTACGCCGAACATTAGGACAACAAGTCATAGCAATTACCAGCACAAAAGCCAATACACTGAAATGAAAAATAGGATGCATAAATAAAAGTCTGATAAATCGTAAAATAAAACTTTCAAACAAGAAGTCATAAAATGAAGAGGGAAAAATTTGAAGATTATTTCATACTTACATAGCTACTATCAACATTTCAGTGTGTGCCATTGTGTACTTCATGACAGGTTCACTAAATTAAAGTTAGTATAAATTAGTTTTAAAAGAAATCAATGATCTTAATCTCAACAAGTCAAAATCAAATTTTTGATTAAATGGTATTACTAACTAGGGTACTAAGATAATTCAAAAATTTTGAGTTAGAATTATCAAGCGTAATTATGACCAGAGAGTAAAATCCTAAAAATTGTCAAAGTAAAATAACATTTTTAACTGAGGAGTTTGAAGCAAAATACCATGATTTCGTTGTACAATTGTCCAATTTAAAAAAAAAAAAAAATCATTTGATTAAAGCAACACTGTGAACATAAATCCCATTAAAATGTCGCTTTCGCGAGATTTCATTGTTGACAAAATATGGAAGAAATTAGAATGATTTAAAATTTTTATCTGTTGCTATTTTCTATTTGTTAACAAATATTTTTTTGCAATTAAGTTAATCAAGGCTTGTTTTATGGTAACCCTATTTAATTATAGATATTTCCCAAGACTTTGATTACGTATGTAAAGGAAACATTTTTAGCGCAAATATTAGAGTCAAATTCTGAAGTAAAATGAATTAAGATCGTCCACTTAAAATTATCGACATCTTCCCGGTTTTGGGAATGAAAGAATTTTCGGTAGCGATTGCATGAATGGTATACGTTGGATCGAATAAGTTATAAGATAGATGTAGAAGAAAGTTTTGTGATGGCCACAACATACTAGTTTATTATTATAAAAAAAAAAGACTTTGTATTTTTTAGGCATTTTTCTTCTGTATATTTTATTGTGGAAAAATTCTGCTTTATCTTACACAGCATACAAGTCTAATTTGAAATCATTTTAGCCTAAAGGATTTAACAGGGAATGACTTTGGAGCTGGAGGCTTTTTTCTGATATTTTGCTTTCAGGCAAATTGATGAGCTTATAAAGGATGAAAGAAGTTTTTTCAAATGAATTTTGTGAAAGGTTCAATATTAAGACATGAAATTTAGTGAAGAGGCTGAACAGCAGACCTATTTTGCATCGGAATTGACCTTTACACATACATTATAGGAAATTAAATTATTTCTGCAACTAATATGTAATAATGCAGCTTACTGTTTGCAAAATGCATCCCCTCATGCTATATATCTGTGGGCTGATTACTATAAAAGGCCAGATACTTTAATACAATTGGTGAGCACATTTGCCAAATTGAATAATGGAATAAGTCACTCCATACAATTTGTTGAAAATTGAGATAATATTTTCTATAGCGAATTAACACTCTAACAGTTATTTTGACATTGAATGATTCAAAAATCCCCCCTCCTTTTACTCCCCTAAAAATGAAAATGCAGGCCATTTTTAATGAAGAATAGACAGTTTACTGCATCATTTTGAGCAATTTGAAGAAGCAGATTATCCTTGCACGGGCAATATAAATTCCGTATAGGGAACAGAATGTAAACTTTTGTCCGTTTTAGGACTTATATACGGACTGAAAGTCCTGCAAATAAAATTTTATTAAGCTCATTGATGCAGATTCCGGCGATACAGCTCAGTGAGCTTGGATCATGAAGCAATCCAAATGGAGCTCTTTGTAGTTCCGGAGATTCATGAGTGCAAGTGAAAAAAGGGCGGCAGCTGTCTAGTACCAATTCATTTACATCAATGTTTACCTCATTGAACAAGATTGAATAATTTAAATAGACTAATAAAACAGAAATATCAATTAAGAAAGATTTAAATAATAATGCACAAGTTTTAAAAGTACTACAATAGAACAATTTTTTACCTGAACAGAAACAAACATATAAATGCGACTGTGATAGCCAGTTGTGTCATAAGGATAGCATAGACCTTCCGTATAAAAGCTAAAAAAGAGAAAAAAATAAATCTTTTAAGCACAGTATTTTATATAATAGTATGAAAGTTTACCACTGGAACATAAAGGCCTTAAATATGTTTTTATCTTTTCAGCATAATTTTGAAATAATTAACACTTTGTGGTCTAAGCCCGAGCTCAGCTCGGGGTGCCGTTTTTGGTGAAGATGACTAAGCCTGAGTTTAGCTCGGGGTCAAGTTTGAGCTACTGTAACTATTAAAGTACGGCTTATATACGTTTCAATCCTTTTTAGATATTATCTATGAACCTTTTATTTTCAAAAAACTATATATAGATGGCAGCACCAATCAGAATTAACTGCAAGGGACACATAGAATCGAGGCTTTAACACCGTTAGTACAAGCGTGTGATATATATACCACACCGAAAGCAATTTACCATACGAATGCAAATTTTGCTAAATAATGTTTGTTCACAAATTCAACCTATTTTAAACTTTTGTTCAAGATTTAAGAAAAGTTTTAAATTAAAGCTGTGCATACTTTTATGGACAAAAATGATATTTTCCCACGAGGAACTTTTTTCCTTTTGCAGAAGATCCAAACATACATTTTTCGACAATTTCTTACTAAATATTAATTGTTGTTTCAAATTAATAGGTCTTTCATCATGAAAGAAAACATCTTTAAGTATTTAATAAAATTAAAATTACCAACTTTACCTCTTTCTAAGTATTTTTTAAAAAATCTGGTATGGACCCCACACTACTTCCTTTTACGTGTAAATTTCTTAGTAGTTGCCTTAAGTGTTAAAAAAAAGTGCTTGGAGTGAGCAAGGTAACAATTCAAATATTTACTTCCCTAATCTGCCACGAAACAATGCAAAATGTATTTTGCCATGGTTAATTTTCTAAATACAGTCGACGCTCGATATAACGACCGTCTCCGTCCTACAGAAAACGGTCTTTATAACGAATGGTCGCTATAAGAGGTAGAACATAGAGTGTATTGGGATACAGTTGGGGGTTTTCTCACCGGTCGTTATATTAGGATGGTCTTTATAACGTGTGGTCGTTATAACGAGCGTCGACTGTATTGCTGATTTTAATATCATTCAGTGAATTTTTTCGCAAAATATCGCCAATAGCACCAAGTTGAACCCAAATTCAAAAAATAATTTTTTCGCCAAATTTGTCGCCAACTTGGCGATATGTCACCAAGTTGGCGTCAAACACTTGGCAACCAAAAGCTTGGCGACATATCGCCAAGTGGTCGCGCCAATTCATATCACTTGAGTCTGCATTGAAATTAACACTGATTTACCCCAAAAAAGGGTAAAACACCCCCTTGGGAACATTCAAATGCAACCACAAGGGGAGGTGCACAACTAGACCATCCTCAGAGCCTACATACCAAGCTAGAAGCTTCCACAGCATATAGTTTTTGAGTTATGCGACCCACATACATACATACGCACACACTAGGGTGGAGCGAAAAAAACAAAGTTTTTATTTTCGAATCGTAATAGTGCGGAAAAGTTGCGATTGGTGAAGAGTTACAAAACAAAACAAAAATTTTTGAAATCTGATAATATCTTCCGTTCCCGCAACGAGCCTGAAATTTTGAAAAAATGAAAATTTTCATGTGTTTTTAGCGATTTTTTAAAATTTTTGTTTTAATGTTTTATTTTAATGCTCTTGGACAGAAAAGTTACGTTTGGTGAAGCCTTCTGAAATTTTGAAAAATATATTGAAATCGAATAATACCTTCTGATCCGAGAACAAGCCAGAAAAACCAAAAAATTATAAAACTTCAGCTTTTTTTGGGGTGATGAAAAAAAATTAAAAAAAAAAATTCTCATTTTTTTTTCTTTTTTCCCGGTATCATTGCGTAAAGCCTTTTAAAAAGCACTATATTACTCTTAAACATTAATTTTTTTCTTGATTTTTCAGGTATCTTCTAAACATGCAAAACTACCATTTTTTACAACAATGAAACATTTTCAAATAATCGAAAGCTATAAAATAATTTCCAAAAATTCTACAATTCAGTACAAAAATCCACTAAATAAAACACCCACTCCAAAAAAAGGCTAATTTTAATCACTAAACTATAAACAATTTCAATACCTAACTAATTATATAGTTTCTTAATCCCCTTTTGTAGTCTGTGCCTTCTATAAGTATGTTACCTAACTTAACTGACTAACCCACAGAATCCTTTAACATTAATTTAATTAGAAACTTATTTTAAAATTAAAACTTCTTTAAAATTAAACCTAGTTAGGTTAGGTAGTGTATAAAATGAGACTGCAAAATGCAATTAAATATTCAGAAACTAACATATAATGAGGTAGGTATTAAAATAGTTTATCGTTTAAGGATAAAAAATATTGTTCATCTTAATGAGTGAGTGTTTTGTTCAATGGATTTTTGTACTGAAAAAGTTAAACAAATTTAATAATTAGGTATGGGTATGAAGTTGTATGTAAATATTATGTATTATTTTTTTCTGTTTAGCTCCCAGTTGTTTTTTAATGGCGGTTTTGTTTTTAATACGCTTTTACTAGTTTCACATGTGGGTTTGTCAGTATGTATGTAACTCTGAATAAAAGATAAAATTCACGTTCTTTAAAAATATAAAAGTGATATATTTAATACTATTGTTAATACTAATGGCTAAACTATATTATTACATGTTGATGTTATTGAATGCTATTATTAGTACAAAAGTCTAAACTATATTACATGTTGATGTATTATAAGGTGCATGTAAACTTATAATTTGAAATGGTTTAAAGCTTTATAGTTTGATTAACTCTAAAAGCGTATTTTTTAGTTTTTTAAACTTAAATTTAATTATTTATTTTAAAATAATTTTGTGTATGAAAAATTAGAAATCAAAAAAATCTAAAATTTGTTTTATCTTCTACACTAATACATTCCTTATATTTATGGCTTTCATAAGAAAGCCAAAATCATCACCGAGATGCTTATAGTAACCTTTTAAGCTCAAGTTTCTCTGCAATCGTGTTTCAAATGTTCAATTGTCATGATAACATGTTTTAACATTTTTTGCATAAGGCTAATAAGGGTGTGTGGGGCAGAAGTGCTCTCTCCTTGTCAAATGCTTTCCAATCCTTAATTTTTGTTACACCTTGCCCCACTTTGCCTGGGACTGTGTTACTGTAGACACCAAGATAACCTTAAAGCAAACTAAAAGCAACTAAAAAGCAAAAAATAATAGATAACATTTACATAAATTTTTTTACCCATACCTAATTATTAAATTTGTTTAACTTTTTCAGTACAAAAATCCATTGAACAAAACACTCACTCATAAGATGAACAATATTTTTTATCCCAAACGATAAACTATTTTAATACCTACCTCATTATATGTTAGTTTCGGAATTTTTAATTGCATTTTGCAGTCTCATTCTATACACTACCTAACCTAACTAGGTTTAATTTTAAAGAAGTTTTAATTTTAAAATTAGTTTCTAATTAAATTAATGTTAAAGGATTCTGTGGGTAGTCAGTTAAGTTAGGTAACATAATTATAGAAGGCACAGACTACAAAAGGGGATTAAGAAACTGTATATAATTAGTTAGGTATTAAAATTGTTTATAGTTTAGTGATTAAAATTAGCGTTTATTTTAGGAGTGGGTGTTTTATTTAGTGGATTTTTGTACTGGATTGCAGAAATTTTGGAAAATATTTTATAACTTTCGATTATTTGAAAATGTTTCATTGTTGTAAAAAATGGTAGTTTTGCATGTTTAGAAGATACCTGAAAAATCAAGAAAAAAATTAATGTTTAAGAATAATATAGTGCTTTTTAAAAGGCTTTACGCTATGATACCGGGTAAAAAGAAAAAAAAAAGAGAACATATTTTTTTTAACTTTTTTTCATCACCCCAAAAAAAGCTGAAATTTTATAATTTTTTGGTTTTTCTGGCTTGTTCCTGGATCAGAAGGTATTATTCGATTTCAATATATTTTTCAAAATTTCAGAAGGCTTCACCAAACGTAACTTTTCCGTCCAAGAGCATTAAAATAAAACATTAAAACAAAAGTTTTAAAAAATCGCTAAAAACACATGAAAATTTTCATTTTTTCAAAATTTCAGGCTCGTTGCGGGAACGGAAGATATTATCCGATTTCAAAAATTTTTGTTTGGTTTTGTAACTCTTCACCAATCGCAACTTTTCCGCACTATTACGATTCGAAAATAAAAACTTTGATTTTTTCGCTCCACCCTAGCACACACGTACATTAGGGTGGAGCGAAAAAACTTTTTATTTTATTTTTTTAAGCTTGTATGCGGAAAACGTGCCTTTTGTATATAGTAACAATTCTGCAAAATCACAATATTATCTGACAATTTTTTGATCTCCCTTTGCCTCACTGAAAAATTGCCATTTTGAGATTTTATGTCAAAATACTGCATTAAAAGACTTTGTAGGGCACTTTGATTGTAATACAATTTTTTTTCACCTTTTGCATCGATAGTTACTAAAATTGACATTTTAAATACTTTACTTTAATTTCGATGGATGGAATTAGTAATTATTTGAAAAATAAAGGGTTATTTTCTAGCCTGTTATAGTTTTGCAGCAGCCCTCCTGTAAGTGTAGTAGATATTCAAAGCTTAGTTTATTTTTATATATTGATGGATTTTCATTTAAGACTTTGTAACTAGATTCAGTCTGAATTCAACACAGCTTATTGCTAATATTTGATAATACTACTGTTATTATATTACAAAACGAAACTACGAAACCATAACTATTTCAGTTTTCTGTTAGATTGGAATGGAACTATTTTTAAGCTAAAAATCAATTTCAGTTGTATATTTGTTTTTCAAAGAGATATTTTCTATAATATGAATAATAATATTAAATATATTTTTTATTATTTTTGAAATAATAAGTATTACATAAGTATTGCATAAATGAAATTGATGTCAGTCACAAGAGACGAAGTATCATGTGTGATATTTGGCTCTCCAAGAAACTTTCCGTCCAATACTTTCCAACTTACACTGATGTTATGAAAAAATATATGCAACTACAAGACGGAAAATGGAAAATACCCATTATTTTTTGATATAACGCATAAACTTTGTTATGATGTGGAAGAGATCTGGACAGAGGTCTCACTTCCAACAGTAAGTCACGTAGATGCGATTGAAAAAATAAGATCATTCCACAGCAAATACAATACGATCCTGAAAGTTTACAAAGGGAAAAAAGATAAGATCAACTACTGGTGGAAACTGACTGACTTTCGTAACAAAGCCAACAGCCTATTTGATCTCAGCAAATGTAAATGCTTCGAGATGACTTCAAACTGCAACTTCCCTAAAGAATTAAAAGCTCCGGCAAAGGAACGCATTTTTTTGCATGATCACAAAGAGAACCAAGAAAGATCCTAATTGGTGGTGTAAATAAGGGGGGACGGTGAAATTGAGGAGAAAACTTAAAAGAGAGGAAGCCATTCTAAGTCGAGTAAATAAGCTAAGTATCACACAGAGAAAAAATACGTCCAATTTTGCCGATACTGACAGTATCGAGGAGGAATTTCACTCGTTGGGCAGTGTAATGGATGACAGGTACATACCTGATGAAAAACTAATTGAGACTAAGGCAAAGAAAATATGAAACGCAAGAAAATTACAATCTCTCTACCTTCACTTGTTTAAGCTTGCATTCAGATCGGAGTCTTGGATAGATCGACTGCTGCATTGGCAACATCATTTCTGCACGATGTTGGTCTTGTGTCGCCAATTGACCGATCTAAAGTAATAGATTGAAGTAAGATCCGTAGAGAAAGAATAAAAATTCGTAGGAAACTCAAACAAAATGATAATCAGATTAATCAGGTTCATCATGACACAGAAGGAATATATTTTGATGGTCGAAAATAGCAAACTTAGACACACGTAGTCGACAGTGACATATCACAGAAAACTCCTAACAGAAGAACATATAACAACATCGCAGGCACAGCCAGGTTATTCTTACTTCAGACACATTACTCCAACATCAAGCTTCAGCAAAGACATTGCTGAGACAATAGTCTCTAGTTTCATAGAGCAGAATTTAAAAATGGAGAGCATTAAAGTTATAGGGTGCGATGGCATGAATGTGAACACAGGTCATAGAGCAAGTGTTATACGATGACTGGAGGAAACATTAAAGAGTCGCTTGCAGTGGCTGTTATGTCTGCCTCACGCTAATGAGCTGCATCTGACCCATCTTTTCTATGCAGTGGATGACACGACTACAGGATCACGGGAACTTTCTGGAGATATCGGAAAACCGTTTGCTACGTGCACCAATCAGCCTATTACTTCCTTTGAACCCATGCAGTTAATAGAGGAGTTGTCCGATCTAGACCCGAAGAAGTTAAGCACAGATCAACGCTATCTACTGAAAATGTGCAATAGCATTAGCAAAGGTGAATGTAATTTTACTTTGGCAAATAGACACCCTGGTTGCCTAAATCACTCACGATTGATCACTGCAGCCAATTGAGTTCTTAGATTATATGTTAGTGAATTGGAACCGTTGGAAAATTTGAAAACTTGAAATTTCCGAATCACACTCGAGGCGTGGAAAGATTTGTTAAGCTGGTGAAAGAGGCGGCGAAAGCTGTTTGTGGGCACACAGCACGAGCTAGGTTCGTCCATGCCCGAATTGCTTCGCGAGAGCTAATGCCGAAGTTTGAGACAAAACGTGAATTTTCGCATTTCACTTGGTAAATATTTGACATTTTATTTTATTTTTGCATTTGTGATACAATATTTTTAACCGACTTCAACAAAGGAGGAGGTTATACAATTCGTCGGAGAAATTTTTTTTTTTTGGTATGTTATAAGATTACTCGAAGATGCCTGGACCGATTTCAAAAATTCTTTTTTTGTTAGAAAGGTCTTTCTTTCCGATTGGTCCCATCCTCTCGTGGTCCGGGTTCGATAACGGGAACCTGCAGAAATCTTTCGAAAAAGAAATTGGGATCACAGTAATCGTAATAATGACCATTTTGAACGCCAGGCTTCTCGGGATTGCATAATGAAATTCATTTCTATGGTCTTTTTGAAAATTTTAAACCGAGTATCTTTCTATGTCCTGCTTTTTTCTCCTGAACTCCAACGAACTGAAAGTCGTATTAGGTACTAATTGATTCGTAATATTTCAGGTTTTATTAGTCTTAATTTACGTAAGGTTTGATAAAGGAATTCTGAAGAAAGTGAGGAAAATCTCCAAATTTTTACTCAAATTTAAAGCGATTTGTCCTAAATGATTAAATATGAAATTCATTGTTACAAAACGTGATTGATATGAAACAGTTATTATAATGATAATGAAATTTTTTAATGAAGGCTTAACTGAAGCAAACAGCGGGTCACGTACGTAATACGTCGTAAAATTTTATGAACTGCGAAAATCTAGTGTTGTTTTGAAATATGAATTAGTTGAAAAGCCGTTAATATTTAGCCTTTGATTTAACTAGTACACAAATAAATACCAGAGAATAACAAGGATTATTTTTTAGTGTCAATCGTTTAAAATTTTAGACGCGTTGGTACTTTCTTTCATTTTTTTTCTTTACATAGTTTATTTTATGAAGCATTTACTTAAGTAGAATTAGGTAAAGCTTTTCAATGGAAACATTACCTACATTTACACTAAAAAGAAAAAAATAAAAATATTTTTGAAAAAAAAAATTGAACCGACTTCGGAACTTCACTCGGCAGGTGCTCTAAAAAGTAAAAAATAATTTTATTCTTTGAACACCATCGACACTACATTTAAACATAAGTTTTGAAGTCGGTGCAAAAACTATAGGTGAAATGATGTTTAACTACATTTTGCCAACATTTTTCATAGAAACCATTGAAAATTAAGAGCTGAATATTTGTACCATTACATAAATATGTGGTTGTCAATGTAGTGTATGCGGATGCGATTAAAGAACCTGGATTCATTGCAATTTATATATATATAGTTAAAATATAGTTTCGTATGATTCTATATAGTGTTTTTGCACCGACTTCAAAACTTATGTTTAAATGTAGTGTCGATGGTGTTCAAAGAATAAAATTATTTTTTACTTTTTAGAGCACCTGCCGAGTGAAGTTCCGAAGTCGGTTCAATTTTTTTTTTCAAAAATATTTTTATATTTAATATTTTTTGATAGTTTACTGCATTAATTATTATATTTATGCTATTTTGTTGTGCTTGAAGGTGGCTAAACTAAAAAACAGTTTGTCTGATGTATAGTCAATTTTTTTACACAATGTCACTAAATATTGTGAAATAAAAGGTCGCGAAGGGAGATCAAAAAATTTTTCAAATCTCTTCAAATTTTCACACTTTCTTTTAGTGACCAAATGGCACATTTTGACACATCAAGCTAGTTGAAATAAAAAAAAAAAGTTTTTTTTGGTCATTTTCGCTCCACCCTAACGTACATACAGACGTCACGAGAAAACTCGTCGTAATTAACTCGGGGGTGTTTGAAAAAATTTTTTCGGCTGCTTATATGTTGGTAGGTACATATACACGTGCTGACAGGTCAAAAAAACTAAGGAATTTTCATTCGGGGGTGAACAAAATCAAAATTTAGACTCAAATTTGAGTGATTTTTTTTTCGCGATCACAATACTTCCTTTACTACGTAAAAGGAAGTAAAAATCACGAAAAGCGACAAATAACCCCAGTCTGGAGGGAGATACGCGGTTGAAATAGCTTAGGCCTGAAAGTGTTAAAACACATTACTGAAAATTGCTAACTACCAGCCCAAAATCTATTCTTTTGACATCGATGTGATGTTTGACAAATAGGCAAATTTAATTCTGTATATATACATGTCAAAATAAAATCACTTCTTAAAGATTGCTCTCATATTTTTACTTTTAGGATTAGCAAGTGCTTCTCAACAACTAATTACATTTTCAATTATTTAGTAACCTAACAAGAGTTTTGGAACAAAGTTTAGGAAGTCAGAGTTAAAAATACAGTGGAAAAAGTATCAGAAGCTTCATGAGATAATACATGATCACTAATTTGAGTATTGATTTGAGGGACGGGGTACACAGGTGTAATGACCCTCAAAATGAGCACAAAATTGTGTTTAGGGCACATATTTCTAAAAAACTCAAACCCCTCATTTTACAATGATGATCCGCTCTCCACAATTGAAAGAAACAAAAAACAAAATCCTTTCAAAACTAGAAGCTTGATCCTCTTTTTAACTGACTTCAACAAAGGAGAAGGTTATATAGTTTGACTGAGATCTTTTTAATGTTTGTTTCACGATTACTCCAAGAAGCCTGGACCAATTTCAAAAAATTTTTTTTTTTGTTTGAAAGAGTATACTATCCAGTTGGTCCCATGGTCCGGGTTTGATAGCTGGATCCTGTAGAAGTCAAGGAAAATAGTAATCTTATAATCACAGTAATTCTAGTTATGATAATTTTGAATGAAGGCTTCACTGGATTACGTAATGAAATTCATTTCTACGGTGTTTTTATCTTCATCTAATGCTGATAACAGATAATGAGCCATGTACATAGCATTTCTAACACAAGAAACTTGTATTGTTTTGCAATATAGATTAGTTGAAAAATTGTTAATATTTAAATGGCTTTGATAACATTAGAACAAATAATTACCAGAGAATAGCAAAGATTGTACATAAATTTTAGGTTCAATCATATAAAACGTTAGACGTGTCGAGAGTTTTTTTTTCTTTCTTTGGATAGTTTATTTTATGGAGCATTTTCTAGGGAAAATTAAAGGTAAAGTTTCAAAATGGAAACATCACATTATTTCTGAAGTACATTTACCCTAAAAAGAATAAAATAAAAATATTTTTGAAAAAAAAAAAGATTTCAGAACTTCAATCGGCAAACGCTCTAAAAAGTAGAAGATTTTATTCTTTGAACAACATCAATACTGCTTTCCAACATAAATTTGAAGTCGGGGCAAAAACACTAAAAAGAATTATACAAAACTACAATTCAATAATAAATATAAATTTTAATGGATCCAAGTTCTTTAATTGCGTTCACATACATTACATTGATAACCATATTTATGTAATGGTACAAATATAGTTAAACATCATTTTACTTATTGTTTTTGCGCCGACTTCAAAACTTATGTTTGAAAGTAGTATTGATGATGTTCAAAGAATAAAATTTTTTTTAGAGCAATTGAAGTTCTGAAGTCTGTTCTATTTTTTTAAAAATATTTTTATAGTACTTTGTATTTTTATAGTATATCAATCTAATAACCAACTACATTAATATTGAGAAAATACAGCTCACACAAAATTAAACATGACAAACGGTTGGGTTGGTTGTTCGTTTAATGAGGCTTTGAAAAAATGAACTCATCAGCAGGTTATTAAAAAAAAAAGTGATATATTACCTACAAAATTCCAAATATTTGTCATACATAATTAGAATTAAGCAGTAAGTTTTTTAAGAAACAGAATTACCCATCCTGATGGCTTTCTCTGAGAAGCTGCCACCAAACTCCATGTCAGAATAAGGAGGTGCATCATAGTCAGATTTCATATTGGATGGTGGTGCTGATGTTCTAGAATTGAACATAAAATAAAATCACTGAATTGTTTATTTACAAAAAGAGTACTTTAAACCCCTTTAATAAAATAGGGTTATTACAGATAATGGTCATTAATTTACTCATTTTCCTTTGATAAACATTTATATTTTTCCATTTTTATTTAGTGCGGATAATAACCAAAAAATCGTATACAGTACAGTAGACCCTTAATTTACTAAAGTTATTGGGATTAAAATTACTCAAGTTTACAAAAATTCCAGATAAAAGGGAACATTTCGAAATGGGTACGCAGTTTAAATAATATGGTTTTAAATATGTACAGTAATGTTGGAATGAAAGTATAGGTTTTTCTCTCCTCATTTTTGAATATCTATTTCAAACACTGCAGTTAAGTAATGGTTGGTCATACAAAGACCAAAAAAAAATTTTATTCTGCGTTTTCGCATTGAACGTCCGCTTTAACCTTGAATTTTATAAGTTTTACTCTGTAGTTATAACATTTAATTCTTCATACAGTTACTTCAAATTTTAAAAATTTTATTTTAGGTAGAATAGATAAATTGTCACTTCATAAAAAAATCTGGTATAGACCCCACACTACTTCCTTTTACGTGTAAATTTCTTAGTAGTTGCCTTAAGTGTTAAAAAAAGTGCTTGGAGTGAGCAAGGTAACAATTCAAATATTTACTCCCCTAATCTGCCACGAAACAATGCAAAAAATATTTTACAATGGTTAATTTTCTAAATATTGCTGATCTTAATATCATTCAGTGAATTTTCGCAAAATATCGCCAATAGCGCAAAGTTGAACTCAAATTCAAAAAAAAAAAATTTTTCGCCAAATTTGTCGCCAAGTTGGCGTCAAACACTTGGCGACCAAAAGCTTGGCGACATATCGCCAAGTGGTCACGCCAATTCATATCACTTGAGTCTGCATTGAAATTAACACTGATTTACCCCAAAAAAGGGGTAAAACAAACCCTTGGAAACATTCGAATGCAACCACAAGGGGAGGTGCACAACTAGACTATCCTCAGAGCCTACATACCAAGCTAGAAGCTTCTACGGCATATAGTTTTTGAGTTATGCGCAGGGTGTCAATGATTTAAATCGCGATTTAAATCAACTGATTTTTTTTTAAAAATCATTGATTTAAATCACTTTTTAGTTTAATCCTAAAAAAATTCTCTTAGACAATCCCAATTTCATTATTTTTACCATTTTCTTTTAGAGCTTTGATTTCCATCTAATAAATGGAAAAGTAATCCTACTCATCCCCCCTCCACAGATGCTGGAAGGTTGCAGTCCAAATAATATGTATGCACAAATAGTGCTATTTGTTGTCTAATATGTGAAATAAAGAAAATACATGCAGGTGCAGGGCAGGTGTTGCAAAGAGTGAATTGAGGGGGGAGGGACATGATAGAATGTGTGTGATATACTTTCAGTGAAAAGAAAAAACAAAAACAACCAAACAGAAGATGAATTTTCTATGCCTTGCATTAGCAACTGGGGGGGGGGGGGGGCAGTCTTTATTAGTGGCTGAAATGGAACATATTCCAGCTTTCAAAACAAAAGCAAAATAAAGAGGGGGGGGGCTGAATGAATTGAGGATTGGGTTGAGCTTCCTGCCCCATTTGATTTTTATCCTAGCTAGTAGACAGGATTATTTTCAGATTGGCTCCTAACCCTTTTTTCTGGGTTTCTTACTGGTGAAGCTTTACTTCAAAGGTGTTTTTATATTTTTAAAAACTTAAAGGTAAGTTGTTCATAAATAAAAATTATTTAATAACTGAAGTTTCTAATTTTGAGGAAAAAAATAAAAAAAATCCGATTTAAATCAAAAAAATCTGATTTAAATCAAAAAAATCCGATTTTTTTGATTTTTTTAAAAAAATCATTGATTTTTTTACACCCTGGTTATGCGACACATACATACGCACATACGTACATACAGACGTCACGAGAAAACTCGTCGTAATTAACTCGGGGGTGGTTGAAAAGGATTTTTCGGCTGCTTATATGTTGGCAGGTACATATGCACATGCTGACAGGTCGAAAAAACTACTGAACATTCATTCGGGGGTGAGCAAAATCAAAATTTAGACTCAAATTTGAGTGATTTTTTTTTCGCTATCATAATACTTCCTTTACTACGTAAAAGGAAGTAAAAAGATAAAGATAAAATATTTTAATTTTTTTAAAAGTTTTCATCTAAATTTTTTAAAGCTTCCATTAAGACTAAGACATCTATTAAAACACAAAAGACACTGAATCTGAAGAAATATGTGCATTCTGTGGAATGATTACATATTTTTTCTTAGCATGTTTTTTGTTGCTTTGCCAGATCTTACTTGTTTCTTTATCAAATTTCCCCATGTTGGTTCTTAACATGCCGGCTACTGATCTAAATAGACTCAGTTAAAAAATGTTTTTTTTTTCCTCAGACATAAAAATGAAGAATTGTTCTTATCATTTGGAGAACCCAAGTTTGATCTTTGGCAATATGGTCCAATAGCATAAACAAGCCCCCCCCCCCCCCCCATCTTTTAAATAAGAACAATATTCCCGTGTTCCTCTTAATAATGTACTTATTGCATAGAAATAATGCTCATGAACAGTGTTAGAAATAGAATTTGAATCTAGGGGTCATGATGACGCCTAGCATAATTTTTGAAGTGTTAAAATGAAAAGCCTAGATGTCATTTTTATTGAATCAAATATCTATGTATCCAAATATTAAAAAAGGTGTTAAAAAATAGAGGTTCTACAAGATCCGTAAAATGTACTAAAGAAAAAGCTGTTTACAAACAAAATTGATTCTCTTTGATATTACTTTTGTAAATTTATCAATCACGGATCTTAATAACAATGAGTCAGAAAAAAAAAAAGTTTCAACATAATCTAAGGCTTTTGGCATTAAATTTAGCATCGATGGTTGAAAAACTGAAAAAAAAAAAAGTTAGTCCCAAAATGTAACTAGCAACCGTTTAGCTATTTCTAACACTGCTCATGAAGATGAAGTACTACTGAGCTTAATGCTAATTTAAATATCTTAAGAAAGAAAATTTTTAATAAAAAATGAGAGAATAGTAATGATGAAGTTCTCATGCTTGCATCTTTCAGACTTCTTTTTCATTGTAATTATTTTATTAAAAAACCCAAGTGCCTTGCTTCATTTTTATAATTCAGATAGTATTTTCGAATTTTGCGAAAAATGCAACAAGTAAAAACCTGTTGCACATAAATTTAAAAAAAAAAAGAGGGTAATGCTTTCGCCATGTATTTTTTGGAGGGCTCAGTGACCAGACCATTTTTAGGCAACCTCGGATATACTCTGCCTTTTTTCCTCGGGCTACCTTACTTCCTTGTTCGCTAGAATGATGTTGGAATATTATTTAAAATAAAAACACCTTTTTCTAAACCAAAAATCCTTCGAAAAATTGTTTTAACCGATTAAAAGTGAAATTTATCTCGAAGCATCCTCCCGTTTTTTGATCTGGGGATAGCACTATATGCACTGAAACTTGATACAGACGATTCCCGCTAAGATTACTGGGAGAAAAAAAGTTTTGAGAATTTTTTATATTTTTCTGAAAATATATCCCATACAGCAGAGCGAGATGTATACTCGTCTTTCAGCTAAAATTAACCTCTAAAAGTAATAAATGAGAAAAAAAAAAGATATGATTATATGTATCCAACACTGCAGTCGATATTTTGTTACTAGAACGTTTAAAAAAATAAGCCCTACCATCCAATATAGCATTGGATGTAATAAAAAAATCACTTAGAACAATAACAAAGTCTGTAATAGAACGATAGTAAGAAATTGTAGAAAGTAGATAGTTTTAATTCTTGGTGAAAGGAATAATTCGACACACTGTAAAAGAAAAAATCTGAAAATAGCAAATTCTAAACATTGAAGACAAACTTTAACAATGGTTATATTCAGCTCCATTTACCTTTACAAATAAAAGATAAATAACAAACTGTAAGGACTGTAACGATGTTGAACGTGAGAGTTAAATTACAATTTAATTTTCTGAACTGTAAGCTAAATAACCCAACGCACAAATGCTATTTCCATTCACGTTGAAACGAATCGACATGAAACGTCAAATCAAAAACAAATGACCGAATGACGAACGAGGGGGAAAGATTGCAAGCTGGGTAGTGTTGGGTAGTTTCCTTCCTGAAGCTTGGAAGGCCATTATTAATCATGTGATACACGGAGTGTATTGGGTGTAATACGGCGCAGCGGCATAACATTATAAAGAATCTGCAGTAAAATATGAGGAAACGAAAACAGTATAAGAATAAGATTTTCAACTAAAACCAAACATTCACCTTTATATATTTTCCAGTTGCTCAAAGGCAAAATGAAAAAAAATTTTTTTTTTATTATTCCTTAAAATTATGGCAGGGATTCAAGTGAAACAGGCCATCGCAAATTACAATCGCTACTGGAAATGAATTACATTAGAACATTTCTTGATAAAAACATCGTGACGTCAGCGTGACGTTTGCCTATGAAAAACGAGCTAGATAAAACGTCACAGTCTACTTGGCGAATAAGAGGAGATCGCTGAGTGCTTGTGAGCTCTTATTGGCTCCACCCGTAGTGACGTCATGCCAAGTTAAGTTGATGATAATGTAATTCATTTCCAGTAGCGATTGGAATTCGAAGCGATCGCAGTGCTGTTTCACTTGAATCCCTGCCTATATTGAGAGAACGTATAGCGTTGGTAATAAGTTTGATGTTCATGTTGTATTCAAACTCAAAATTGATCTGAGGATAGAAATCACTTAAAATAATTTCTCAAACGTTTGGGAAAATTTACTAGTGTTACAGTCACTATACTAGTGTTCCAAAAAATTTGGGAGTGTTGAAATGAGAAGGAGGGGGGTAGGCCCGTCATTTCAAACTTTTCGAGGGGGGCATAGGGTGCACTCAATGTAAATTTAGAAAAAACCCCCACCAAAACCGTGTCCACTTACGTCCAAATACACTGATTTTCCAAAGCCATGGAAGCTATCGACTCCCGACCCCTGAATGATAGGCCGGTCGTAGGGGGGGGGGCAGTTAAGGAGCATTGGAAATGTTTCAGAGAAAAAAACTTGCAAATTTTTAATCCTGTCGAAGGACATCAAGAACCATAAGGGGAAATTCTCAATTAACCGAATAAAATGTAAAATTTTACCCTATGATGGGGGAAAAAAAAAAAAATCAAATTTGCATGTACATACAAAATGTTGAGAAAAAACAAAAGGTGTCATCAAAAAAAGATTTTAAAACAAAGAAAATGTCATATTGCAATATTGTCTCCAAATTTTCAAAATAATCAGTCAAGAATTGCAGAGTAGAAAAATTTTTGGATGGTCAAAATGGAGTCCCGTGATTATCCGGTGCCCTAAGCATGTGATGTACTTTATATCAGGAAAAAGGGTCGCTTAAGTAGAGAAAAATGAATTTCACTTAATAGTACAGCGGTGGCCAACCCGCGGCACGCGTGCCACGATGTGGCAGAGCAGTAGCAGTTGCACGCGAAGACTTTTTGAAAAAAATCTAAAATTGAGGAGAAAATGTGGATTTCAAAAATATTGATAAAAACTAAAACCCTTGAACTGATAAATATTTTGATACTTTATTGATTAAGTGTCAGGAGGTAGGTTTACAACTTACAAATTGTCTTAACTACAATATTGCGAAGTATATTTAGCGTTAACTACGGAACTCCAACGAAAGCTGTGACTCTACAGACAATGCTTTGTAAATCATATTTGTGCCTGACACGAATGAAACTTTCGATGATGCAGAATGGATTCTTGATCTGCAATAGTTTCAGCTACGGGTGATGAAATTTTTTAAAAAAGTTAACTCTCCAAGTAAAATTAAGAAACTAGATCGGACAAAATTCGGTATGGTTGCACAAATGAAGATCCTTAAATTGTTTTTGTCACATTACTTGAAAATAATTTGGGAAAAAAACTTCAAAAGTATCATCGAACTATTTATCACATCCTCCTTGCCAAAGAATGAAACTTTTTCTCCGCTGGTGACCCTGTAACGTTCACTGTATTAACAAACTACGAAATAGAGCTCTGAATGTTTTGTGAACTTTTCCCAGGAGAAAGAGGAGAACATGGCAAGTTCCTCCTTCATTGAAATGTGCAATAGCTGTCCAAAGGAAAAATGGTTATAAGATTTTAAAATTTTAGGGAGTATATTTTTTTTAACCCATTAATGCCTGACATTTTTTCCCCAAAGATATTCTGTATACTGGTTACAAACAATCTTTAATGGAGAGGAAAAATAATTAACAAAATATTATGTAAGAAATAATTTTTTTATTAAGGAAAGAAAAATCTTCTCTTAAAAGTTACGAGAGACCCTAGAGGGTACATACTTGTTTGACTAAAAAAAATTTCTGCCTACGATATAATATTTAAAAAGACATTTTATAAGAAGAAATAAAATCAGCAATTAACATGAACTGTGAAGCTGGGAATAACTTTAAAACTTAGCTTTTTTTTCTAGAGATTGTGAACAATGTAATTCTTGATAAAGATCATATTAAAACTGCTGCAGAACACACTTTACAATGGTTATGTGCTGCAATCTGTTAATAACGAACTGAAACAATACCAAGGTACTAATTGAACACTATTATTTGGTTGAAATGTTCATTTTAGGGAAATTCAGACCCTTTTTTGGACCGTCCCTAAAAAGGGACGCTAGGTATTAATACGTTAAAATGTCTGGAAGGAAAGCAATGAGAACTTGCTACTTTGGAATGAAGAATAGCAAATGAATTTAGCTATGTCATCTCTTACAGGGGTGCCCACAGGGGTGGGGGGGGGGAGGATTATGGCGCAAGCTGCGCCATCAAAATTTTTTTTTTTGGGGGGGGGGCGATTTTTTAAACTAATTTATTTATTTATTTTTTGCAATTTAAATTATTTACTATTTTTTTTAAATAAAAGTTATTCAATTATTTTTTTTAATTTAAATTTTGTTATAACTTTATTATTATTTACTTATTTATTTATTTGTGTGTGTGGGCTTGGAATGTCTGGAAAAGAAAAAAAAAGCCATTCTATTCTGCGCATAATTAGTACTTCCACAAAATTATAATAAATAAAAAAATAATAAAATACTTTTTTAAAAAATAAATAAATAATTTAAAAATAAACAAATAAAATAAAAATAGATTTTTAAAATAAAAAAGGGCAAAAATAAAAAACAAAAAGCACAAGAGGGTTGTGAAATTTTTTTTAGGGAGGAATTTGCGCCATTGAGCTTGGGGGGGGGGGGAGATGGGCACCCCTGATCTCTTATTATCCGGCGTTTAAGTAATTTAAAATTTAGATAGTACACAAAAAACTTCCCAAAACAGTATAGGCCATCTACATTCTTTTTTGATGAAACTTTTTTTCTCTCTACTTTGAAGAAAAATGAATAAAACAATAAGTTTGATACTGAAAGTAACAACCCAAATTTAATATTTTTCCAGTGATATATGGAGAAAATTTTACACCTATTTTAACTATACATTCAGTGTTAGGTTTTATGATTTTCAGGATCATAAAAAAATGCTGATCTTTCCAAATTCTTTGGCTATTTCTCTGTAAGACACTACTTGTTACCCTTCTGAAATCCAAATTGGAATTACTGATCCTTTGTAGATTTTTAAACATTAAAAAAGCGGCAAAAATAAAAAACAAAAAGCACAAGAGGGTTGTATTACCATTTAGATTTCAATTGCTCAGATTTACGAGAAAAAATGTTTCATTTGAGTAAGAATTACATAGTCAGCCAACCTAAAATCTATTTTTAACTTAAAAAAAATCAGTTTGTTGGAAAAATACAATGTGGCACGCTGAGCTTTTTCTCTCCAAATAGTGGCACTATCCCTAAAAAGGTTGGCCACCCCTGTAATAGTAGATGAGTTGGAACTGATGGAGAGGGGGGGGGGGAGGTGAAACCTCATGAACCCTCATTTTTAACCATACAACAAAATCTCATTATAGTGAATATTATCACGACAAAATTTTTCTTTCAACAAAATAAATGTCTATTCCCGTTTTGATAGTAATTACACTGCTGAATTCCATTACAACGAAATTCACGTTACAACGGACATTGGTTATTGGTAACAATGGACATTGATATGGGTTGTTTATGTTTATAAACAACCAATTTACGTTAAAAAAAGATTTAAAAAACAAAAAACTATTTTTTAAAATATTTTCAAAAACGGAGGGGGGGGGGGAGAGAAGTATCTACTTTCTACTATAGCTACTAGGTTTTTTTGATAATTTTAAAATTCAAGTCCCACTCAGCTTTGAGCCCCAGGCCAGCAAAAGTTCTTTCTTTTCTTAGAAAATAAACTAGTTGTTTTAAAACCCATCAATGTGTAACAAGAAATAAATCGCATACTTTTTGAGGGGAAACCAAAGAAGACTGCATGTAAAGCATTACCAATACGTTCTAGGAATATTTCGAAATGTTATGACATATTCTTTGCAACTGAAATCAATGTTTTCACTTGCAACTTTTAACCAATATTTAAAAATTGAAGCTTATCGAGTCATCTGATTTTCAATTTCATTGTAACTCCAAATGACAAATAAGTTTATTCCGAAAATTGTGATCACTTCCTGCAAGTAGGAGGTTTGCCAGAAGAAAATTAACATGAAAGCAAATTGTGACATTGGAAAAGCTAATAACGGGAAAACGTATTTGCATTTATAAGCTCTCCCTTGGGATTTGCAGCTACTGAGTTCTTAGCTTTCAATTTCTAACTGCAAAGTCGAAGCAGAATAGTACGCTCTTTTGAAGAAGTAATTCCAATTGATGCTCCTGAAGATGAGTATTCCATTCTTTAGCATAAGTAAGTAATAATTATTGATTAAATAACCAAATATTGTTGGGACAGTGATGATCCATTCTCGATTTAAACGATTTTCTGAAGCAAAACGTGTGTATAGTATAGTTCAAGGCTCATAAGAAATTCCGTTCGGTTTAATTCCGATTACAACACGCCGAAAATTACACTGTCGCAGTTATATTTCCATCTGATCTTATTGCTACACTAAAGAGTACACGATCAAAGCGTGCAAAAGAATATAACCCACATCGTGAAGATTTTGAGCTTGATTCCCTCTTAAATACACTCAAAAACAGCATAAAAATACAAATAGGAAAAATGAGCGATTTTTACGTTGAATTTTTAGTATTTCATCAGTGGCGGTGCTATAAAAAGTAAGTGGGCCAGAACTATAGGCCCCTTACTTTTTTGTCTCAAATTAGCTAATTTCTCTCTTCAAAAAATGAAAAAAATATATGTTCTTTTTTTCAGGTGATTTAGACTTTTTATGAAGTTGATTTCCATTGGCGGGCAGAAAAAGATTCATAACTAATAGATTGAATTGGAGGAACAGATTTTTTTATGACGCTTCATCTCAGTTTATAGGCGATTTATTAGATTATTATACGATTAAAAAGAATCACCGTAAATCTAGAGCTGGATCAGCAAAGGCAGCAACTTTAATAAATGACTGCTCTGATGGTATATTTTTACATCAAAATGATTCCATCGGTTTCAAAAGCGTCATTCGAAAATGTCTGGACTTTAGAAAAATCACTTAATTTAAAAAAATCGAGATAATTAATCACCAAAGAGAGAACCAATGACAAATTACTTGCAAAAGCATGAACTTATTTTCAATTTCTCAACCCCCAATCCCCCCCCCCCCCCGCTTAAACTGCTTTTCTGAATGACAAGTGACTAATTTTTGTTTCTGCAGTTAAAGTTTTTTAACGGCTTTAAAACTTTAATTTTCTGCCATTTTAGGAAACCTTTTTTTGTTGACCCTAAATCTAGTTTAATGCGGTGTTAGATTGGAGCGATAAGAGATGTCTACTCTCATAATCATACTGGCGAAAAGTTTAATTCCAAGTAGGGTAGGTGGGGGCAAAGCCCTGCAATTTCCGGTTTTTTCACCATAGCGACCAGCCAGGAGCTGATTTACTCGAAAATTCAGTTGTGGGTTTTAGTTTGGGATCTTATCTTCAACTACTGGAAACATCAATCAAATCCAATCATTAGTTTTGGAATAATCCGAATAATAAATTAAAAAAAAAATGCAGGGCTTTGCCCCAGTTTATGGGGCAAACCCCTGCAGTGCAGGGATTTGCCCCAATTTGCGAGGTATGGAATAAAAAAAATACTACTGCCAAAAACTTTCAAAATAGTCTTTTAATTTGTCATAAAATAAAGGGAAATGCTTGAATACATAGGTAATTTTGAAAAAGTAAACTAGAAAAGACTAGTAAAAGCCGAAAAAAAAACATGAAAGTAAAAAATTACTTACTAGGTACTAAAAACTTCCAAAATATTTTTTTAACTTGTTATGCAAATGAAGAGAAAACCTTCAATTAGGGCTAACCTTCAATTAGGGCTTTTAGCTAACTGGGGCAAAGCCCTGCACTCGAGGGTTGCAGGGACTTGCCCCAAATGACCTGCAGGGATTTGCCCCGTTTGAAGTACGGGAAATGGTGGATTGGTATGGCTAGTTGACGAGAAGAAAAATCAAAATCAATCCACAGCATCAATGGTTAGTCACAGTGCTATTCATCGATAATTAATTGATACGTTTGGTAAAACCCTATCTCACATAACATTGAACTGAAGTATGAAGTAAATTACATCAAAACCATGAAAAACGAACTCACCTCATTTTCTCCTCACGTTGCCTTCTCAGACGCTACAGCTTTTATCGGTGGACACCTGTTGCAATTCCTCAACTGCACCCTGGCGGCCGGTTCTCAAATCTAAGGCGGTTTTTTCAAAAAGTCGATGCAGGGCTTTGCCCCGTGCAGGTCTTTGCCCCCACCTACCCTAAGTACTTTTTGGTGCGAAAAATTTGAGATTTTAATGAGGAATTGATTCAAAATTTAGTTTTTAATGCGGGGTTAGAAAAATTACTCGTTAATTTTAATAAAAGTTAGTTAAAAATTAGTTTTAAATTTCGTTAATAGAGAAACCGAATGCGATTGAAGGATACGGTTATGCGGTAGAATGGTTGGTGAAAAAAAAAAGCCATTTTAATACAAACTGAGCAACATTAATTCACATTTCATCAGTCTATAAATGAAACATTTTTTTTTTTATAATTGCTGATTAATCGGCCATAATCATCCATTTTGTCGATTATTAATAATCGGCAAAATCGGGCAGATTAATCATCGGAAAAAAATATTTTAAACATTATTCTTTAAAGTATACCTTCACTAAGAAGCTATGATGAATAACTTTATTAACAGTAATAATAAACCTCTCAGTTGATATAAAGTTTTTAATAAATTAATTCTCATACTTTGAATAAATACACACAGACAATGCTGCGACACTTTTTATGTGGTGATAGTTTTATAGTGCTTTTAGATACTTAGCACAATGCTTTTAGAAACTCTAATTTTCACAAAGAATAAAAGTCTTTAATTAAACTGCTAGTAATAATTAAAAAATTTAAATTAAAAGTTCTCCTAAATTGGAGTGGTCACAACAGACCCCCCCCTTTTTTAATTTTTCGTCCAATTAACGCAATTAACAACGTGTCAATGTAATATTGTTGACAAAAATATGATAATTGATTCTAAGAAATGCGATAAAATGTTGAAAATATTTTGGAAAATTAGGAAAATAGAAACAAAAATCTTCTCTCAGAAATAAATTACTTGCTATTTCTAAACTCGGAATTGTACAAGAGGGAAATGACAGTGATGGCAAAATTGGTCGTATTAAAACAATCATCCTTATCAATAATCGGCTCAGCCGATTAATCGGTAATCGGTAATCGTCCAATTTGCTTATCGGTGCACCTCTAATAAATAAGTAAATTAAAATAAATGAAAAAATGTTGAATTTTGTTATCTTGAATTCAAGATATGTTTTTCGCAATGACAAATTGCGGCAGGTTGTGTATGTGAGTGTGTAAGCCTGCGTGTATAAGGTGGTCGTGTGTGTGTGCTCCTTTACCATCATGTAATGCATGATGGTGCAGCGGGACTGTTTCTGACGCCGTCTCGCTGCGCCACCATGTGCTTGAAGCGTCTCCTGCAGGGGCCGGGGAGCATTTTCGGGTTGGAGGAGCACCGGGGCGTGAGACGTTGGCAGACTGCCAATCTGAAAAAGGGACTCCAGATGGACCACGACTAAGGTCCAGAAAGAAAACACATGCGATTTGTCATTGCTCGAAAAGAAAAAAAAAAATGCAAATTACACAAGTTAAGTAATTCATTTCACCAGATCAATACATTTTCAATTTACAGCTCTTATTAATTTGCATACACATAAAAGTATAATACATTTTGTCCCACATGTGACGATGGAATCATCATTCACTCCATTTAACATAGCACATATATTTTAACACTCAGTTTCATTTGTAACATGCGCGACTCAAGTAAAATTTTTCACGTCGAGTGGAAAAAAATCATGATACTACGGTACTGCGCATTTCAATATGTTTTCGAAAAGATTTGCACTTCTATAATATTTCGAGCAAAGAACTCATTTTTCATGTAAAAAATGAACCAATTAGAATTGTGGATGAGGTCATTAATATAAACTGATCGGAAATCTATGTGTTCATCGACGGTTAATATTCTGCGCAACACATGACTCCGAAAAATTAAACGCAGTTTATGGTTTCTTGGTGTGCCACTTGGATAAGATGAAAAATTTTCTTAGATTTCAATGTGAGTAAGGTTTAAATGTTTTAAAATTGCAAAAGATTTTTGTAAACATGTTTTGCTCTTTCTGTGCATAATGAAATGGCATGAATGTAATGTACGAAGAAAAATAGAGGAGAAAAGGGGGACACGAAATATGCTTTTATCAGTGTTCAAATTGAAAAAAAAATATTTTAAACAATAAAACGTAATCAAAAATTTAGCAAAATCAAAGTTTTGTGATTTGTAGAAATTATTATAACTTGTTGCTTGGATTTCTTCATACTATGTAATTCACAATGCAATGAAATGTTTCTAGTAGCCTAATCGCATTTAAAATTTTCTATGCAAGTTTATGATGGGTCGTGCACTATTTGACGGAGCTGAACCCATGTGAATAAATTGGTAAGAAGAAAAAGCATGATTGGTAAATCTTAAGAGGAATTTTGTAGCACATATTTGTTTTCTTTTCAGTTTCAATGTTAAAATTAAAACAAACTTTTAACAATTAATTCTAAAAAAAAAACACATTGAATTTCAATAAATGCAATATTTTTTATATTTTTATACATTAAATTTTTGCAAATTTTCTCTGCGGCTGTCCCATAAATAAAGTGTCCTTTAAACAGAGCTAAACCCCAATGGAGGTCCCAATTTAAGGGGGACTGAAACCAGAAAATGTGTCCTTTATTTAGAGGTGTCCTTTATTCAGAGGCTTTTTATATTAAATGAGGTTCTTCTGCAGTTGTATCTCATGAAAAGAACTTCGGTGTTTCATAAGATTTCACATCGAAATTTCGAAAATCACAAGCACTTCTTGGTCTTCAGTACTAATACTTTGGAGAAAAAACTTGCCCCTCCTCTTTCTGAAGGGGGGGGGGGGGGCGAAAGAAAAAAGAAAAAAAGCTCATGTGGTTTAATTTTTTTTAAATTTTATATTATGTTTTGAAATGTGTTTCATAAAGCACAAGTTCGCAACTAAAATTCAATTTTGTTTGCCATTTTGTGCCTTGATAAGTAATTTTTCACAACTTCTGAAATAGTGCATCATATATCACTTAGGAAAAGTGTAGGTATAATGATTTAGTTGGTTCAGAAAACATGTAAGTTTTGCACCAAAAGCAATGTAAACAAATAGCTTTACGTAAGGGGCTGCCCGTAAATGATGTTATACTTTTTTTCAATAAATTTGAACCCCCCCTCTTCTTCCCTCTGTTACAAAGTGTTTTGATTAACTTTACCCTCTTCCCTCGTCATAGTATGTCAGGCCGTGTTGCATAAGCATATTGTTACAGTAGAACGTCAATAATCCGGACCGTCGATAATCCGGATTCACTCGCGGTCAACGTATTAAAGACTTGGCTGCAAAAAACTGAACAAGTACTGCAATACAGAAATCAATTTAACATTTTTTTAAAAGCCCTGACGATGCATAGAGTGTTTAATATTCATTAACTTCATACTGTACGGTTTTGTTTTGTTTTTTACTGTACTGTACCTAAACTCGCCTTCACATTTTGTTTTTGTATTCTGTGTTGTTTTAGTTTCATTAAAGTACATTACCGAGTAATACACAGCAGCTTTTATCGTATTTTCCTACTGTAATTGTGAACACACAGATGTAAGTAAATAAATTTCCAAGGTTTCAGTTACGTTTCTGTAGTTTTAAAGAAGCAAAATAGTCTATTTTTGAAAATTCAGTTTTTTTGATAATCCGGATGGGGTCCGGTCCCAATTAATCTGGATTATCGACGCTCGACTGTGTATAGAAAAAAAATTGATGTCAGATTTCTTGTCAGCCCTTCCGTCTCCCTGGCTATAAGTTATCACAATGTCACGAACAGCGTGACGTTATTTTTGGATGATCCCTAAGTTGAATTTAATTTTAATATGTTTCATGTCTTGTCTTCTTTTGCAGGCGTATGTGCGTGTATTTTGTTCACGTTCCTTGGGGATGTTTTCGGTGAAAAGGGGGGTTATTCAGTAGTACGTCGTCATGTCCAAGTAAAAGAAAATAGCACTGTGACTGTCATGACCTGCAAATGCGCTGGAAAGCAAAAAATGTAAATATTCTTATATTTTAAACTCAATCTGTTTATCTATTTTCCATTTTTTTTTTTTGAAGAAAAATTAATTAAAATATGTTTAAAATCATTTCTTGAGAGATTATTTATTGTTTTTAAAAAATATACTCAAATTTGAATGTTTTTATCGGAAGTAACCAACGAGCAGCCATGTCAGACTCGTCGGAAACTAGGGGACTGACTTGGATTCGGAATGGTATGATTTTTATACGATAGTTGGGGGAGAGGGCCCTGAGATCAAACCGACAGGGGCCTACAATAGTTTTACCATAGTTGTTTTAGTGTTAAATCTTGAACTAAGTCGGGGAATTTTTCTGTTTTGTGTCTGGGAATATTTCGCTTTCTGTTTAGACATTTTTGTAAAAGAGAATCTTTAAGCTTCTCTACGTTTGGGTGCACTAGACAGTAAAGAGCGAAATTAGTGACCACGCCCGGCCACGGAGTGTATAAATAAAAAAGGAAAAAAAAATAATGGTTTACAAGGCAAATAAAAAAAATCATATATCATTTGATACTTTAAAAATAAATAATTCACGTGTAAAGATTTCAAGTGTAGAAAAGGCATTAAGTAATCCGTAAAATCTTTTAAACCAAAACCAAGATACAACTTTTTTAAACTATACTATTAAAATATTACTTTATTAAAATTATTTATTTAAGATTTTTAATTTCGAGTTTAAATTTTTTTGTTGTTTGAAACTTGAGAGTTAAAAAAAAAGAGTTAAAAAAGCCATTTTTTTACACAAAAAAAATTGCTGGTAAAATTGTTACTACACGCCACGGACGATTAAAGCGCCTTAACGTTATTTTTGCCCTTTGTTGGTCAATCTTGAGCTTGTTCTATGTTTGACTACTGTATTGAATCAAGCAATGAAACAATCTCCATCTTCATGGATATTTTTGGTGATTTAAAATACGTAATGACACGTATTTAAATGCTTATTAATTTATAACTTGCAATGATTGCTTTTTCAATTCTAATTTCTGTTTTACTGAATAGGGTCGTAAGTAAAGAGTTCAAAGTAATTTCGGATTTTACGGACTCGACTTGTGACCATGGGACAAACAAAATATTTTGCGATATGATGAAAAGCTGTGAAATGTGTACGATTGCCAGCAATCAATGCACTGCAAGTGACAAAACTGGGTTCTGCGTCAAAAGTAAGTGTGGTAAACTATTTTCTCTGTAAATTAGATATTTTTAATTCCCTTCATTTTTTATGGTAGAGAGAAAAAAAATGAAGGTGGGAGACGGCGGGGATCACACATTTAAGATTTGAAGTGAAGTTAAAAGGAAAAAGCATTTAGAGATATCTCTAGGACAAAATCAGCATATTTCCTTATACATTGGAGCAATACTGGGTTATATACTGGGTTTGGAATACTGGGTAATATACTGGGTTTGGAAGCGTTAATGTACATAGTTAATTATTGATTTCTTTTTCATCAATCTTAGCAAAATGAAGTTTGTCAATTCTAATCCAGGGCATTAATTAAGAGTCGAATTTAGTTACTAAGTTAAAATTAATACTAAATACAGATAAATTTACTTGCTCTACATTAGTGTTTTTGATAAAAAACATGATTTTTATTACCTTAAAATAAGATGAAAAGTTAGAAATTTTTCATCAAAATTTTACGCCAAACCTAACCGAAAGACACTGAATACAGCTTTAACTGCTCAAATCAATGATAGTTTTTTTCATTGTTTAATATCTTTTATAAAATTGTAATGTCGAAATTTCAAGTAATTGCAAAAAAGAGTCCAAAATGGGGTTTGCTCTGTCCTTTGTAACTGGTCCCTTTTCAAATTAAAAAAAAGAAAAAGATAAGAAAAAGAGATCTATTCAAGTATATTTTTTCAATTTTCTTTTTAAATTTCCTAATGATGGAAATTGCCCATGTTTTGAACTGAAAGTGTGTATATTTGTAAATCATTGGTGCTTCTGATAATTTTATTTTCCTTCTTTACCTTCATAATGTAAATAGTAATGCATAATGCTATTTTGTGACTTTTACAACTTTTTCAACTGAATTTTAATGCTGGTTTTTTTTCCTTTCACAAAGTAAAGAAAGTTTTGTAACCATGATTTTTTTTCCTTTCGTTCTTTTCTATTCTTCCTTTCTTTTCGCTTTTTTTCAATACTTGTAATTTTCCTATGGTAAACACCGTAGCCTGTGATCGTTATTAATTATTTAGCACCACCCACTGAAGCCCGCGTAACTGAACGATGGTTGGCACGTGAATAACAAACATTGCCCTCAACTCCTGTGAGGGGTAAATTCCGTATTTACAAAACGAAACGAATTTCAATTGATAAAATATGAGCATTCACACATAGCTACAGCTTATATAAAAAGATATTGAACATAAAAAACAAAACAAAAAACAGCAGTATTGCAATACTATCTCTAAATTTGACAAACAGGCAAATTTTTGCGAGGACACAATGCCCTCTCATTGAGACGCCCCTAAGTCTCTTTATAGCAAACAAATATAAATAACCAATTTAACAAAACTGTTAAAATAAACAAGCTGATATAATTGCAACAAAAATCATCCAAATTTAAAGATTTGCCATAGTTTCTAAATTAATTTTTAGAATTTAATGTAATAAAGCATTCATTACAAAACAACATTTTATACAAAATTTAAAATAAATAAATAAATAAACAAATAAAATAAGAAGCAATATTCATCAATTTCTTTACTGATCTATTAAGGATTGAAATGTCGAAAAAAGTCTTCCATATTCACAAAAATACTCCAATTCTTGCTTCAAGCTCATTGCATAAGGAAGTTTGTTGCAACATAAAGAGGTTGCAACATAACAATATGGAAGCAAAAGCAAAATCTTCTAACTATCTGAAATGTTGTTCATAAATCACACAAATTGTATCAGAAGAAGGCACAGTTTTCTTTCAAACAATAATAATAATTATTTAATTAGGTAGTTTTTACTACGAAAAAAACAGAAGAGAATAAATATTGTTCCTACAGAAATCATCATGTCTCAGCGATGATTTCTTTAGCAAAAATGAAGACATGGTGTTACTATCAAGCTGTACATCAAACGGTGTGTCCAAAATGGTAACTAATGAAAAATATTGTTTTAAAACAACTAAATTAAACTAACTCTATATTTACTTTTCAAATGTACTTGCGATATAATAGTGTATGATGCTTGCGTTAGAGCTCATTTTTATACGTATACGTTTATTCATGGTTTCAAACTGATGTCTTAGCTTTAGACAGATGTGACATCCTTTAACTACGCAATATCAAATTATAACTGCCGCTGGTTAACATTGTTAGAACGGATTTGGAGCGCACTTATTGATTTTTCAGTCTTTTCATACACCTTTTAAAAAGTTTTATCAGACGAGAAAAATCGATTTTACTGTATAGCTTTTCCTTAACTAGACTGATAATGCTGTCTCTCTTCTGTCTGGATTTCAGCTATAAATAGCAATTACTTCTGGCTTTGTAATGGGGTTTTTATAGTTTCAAAATAAGCATATCATTCATAGTTACGATGAAAAGTTAAGTGAAACCAGTACAAAGAATTTAAAACTGCTCCAAGTATTTTTTTTTCTGATTTCTGTTCGCAAAAGTTTAATTTTATAATTTCAAAATCACGCATGTTTTGAAATAACACTCAACAAACAAATTAATACATAATAATAAAAATAAAAATAAATAAAAATTAAAATAAAATAAATAAATAGTGATACTTATTATGATTTTAAGAGAAAAGTTAAGAGTTTCTCTGACTCGTATTTCAGTTTTTTTGAAATAAAATGCAATTTAATCCCTTTTTTCCGAACAAATTAAATATTATTTCAAAATTTTAAAAACTATTAGCCTACACGCACCAAATAGAATATAAAAAGGAAGTAACTTTATCACAAGTACCAAATATGGAGTCGAACAGCATAATACTGCATTAAAAATCGCGGGATATATAAAGTTTTAGGCATCCGTGAAATTAAAGCAAATATTGAGAAGTATAAGAAAAGTAATTTAATACCGGGAAACTCAATTCATGCATACAATGTAGTAAAATGGGAATTTTGCATTTTTTCTATAATGATAATCTCTTATACCTGGTTTCGTTAAAATATTTCAGCATTTTATCACACGTATAGCTCAAAAATATATTTTGCTTCATCTAACTTTAATTATATTGTCTTTTACTTGCATTTTTATATGATTTTACTTTTAAGGTAAATTCAGCTTTAAAGCTCAACCTGCGAATGAAATTCCTCATCCAAAGTTATCAGGTACAGTGTATTTTCTTTTTTTGTGCCTTATTATTGTTATTTAGTCTTCGTAAATAAAACTACATCATCATTTTTCCTTCAAAAAATTGTTATACGTGGTTTTTGAAATTCATTAAGGGGCAGTTATTGTGAAAAAACAAAGTTTAGGATTTTGTTACACATTTTCAGTACTTATTAAAAGAAATTCGTTGCAAACATAATTTAATCATTTACTTGTTGTTTGATTCCATTTTATTTTAAAAATAAAAACGCAATGTTTTATTTGCACACCAAATTCATTCAGTTGTATTATTTATGCTTTTTGACTATTTTATGATTTATACATACGTAAATGATTTTTAAATGTACTAAATACTATTGTCATACGAAACCTGTGTCTGTGGTACATACTGTAAGGTTTAATACTTACAATGGTCAATAGAATCACCTTTTTAATTCTAAGGTCTATGGCAAAGCTGATTAACATTGTGCGCATTCATTCTTTGTTTTATTATTTCGTTTATTTGATTAAAAAATGTTTTTCATATTTAGATGGAACATATTTTTTTAGAAATATATTTTGTTTATCATTTTGCCCCATGGGAATAAAAAGTGAAAATTTTACACTTTTTTTGAAGGTACAAATCTATTGCAAGGAATAAAACTTAATTCCAAATGCAAACTTAGTTCCAATGCAAGTTTTATCATATAACAAATTACTCCTTTTTTATGCACTATCATTTTGTACTGTAAGTTTTTCGATTTGATGCTTCAATAAAGCATAGCCGTTTTCATAAGCCCTGTGGTCTCTTTTAAGACACTAGGATTATGTTAGTAATCTATTTTTTGCAACAAATCAATAATAAATTACACATATCAATCCGTGTTCTGTATGGAAATTATAAAAGATCATTCTTTGATTTTTCTTTTTGTACTCTCATAAATAATTATAATTTCTGCCTTCATACATTTTTTGGGCATAAAATAAAACTAAAGCTTCGCATTTAATTTTCAATTATGTTTTTTCATATAAATAATAAGTTTTATTTCAGAAATCCATTAACTGAAATAGTTGCTTTCTTTTTTTTTTTTAGATTAAAGATGAACCATGACTGCGATTAATGTTTTAAAAATATAAAACGAGGGAAGTGAAATTAAAAATTAGTGTTTTTTAGCAAACAGCTTTACAGAATTCGTAAAAGCTTCGTAAAATCAAGAGCATTCATAAATTAAAGGTTCGTTAATTCGAGCATTAACTATTTTTTCACGCTTTTCTTTCTTTTCAGTTGGCTCAATTGCATCCCGCTCTGAGCGCTCTCTTCCAGGTACATGTTCGTATCCATCAACTTTGAAAACGGCCGACATTGCTTGTACATCTTATCCAAATTTCATGTAAGCATTTTAACTGCTAAAAATTACTGTTTAGTATTTAGTCCGGCAATCTCCGTCACATTTGCGCATGCCTCAGGTTTCTACTGATTTTATCGAAATAGGGGTGAGAGTTTAAGAGAGATAATGAATGTGGAGAGATTGTGCTTTGTTTTGTTTTGTTTTTCGTTGGGCTCGTTTATTGGACATGTTGTTGTTTTTTTTTTCTTTATTCCCCATCCTGATCAGCTCCAGCAAAATAAAACAATATCGGACGAAGCAGAAATGCTACAATGGTGCATTTTCTTAATCAAGCTGTCACCCCTTTTTGAAATAGAACCGTTCAACGGTGCTAAGCACACCTTTCGAGGTCGGGCAGTATAACCGATTATTAAACTGATTTAAAAAATTAAATTGATTTGAAAAAAAAAAAGCATTTTGCGCGAAAACGAGCTCCAAATAGGAGGATTTATCCATTTTTTTCAATTTTTAGCTACTGTTACATGACAGGTTTCTCCTGAACAGCATACAGAGTGGTGATTTGATAATTTAATGGAAAAATAAAGCAAGTTACTCCAAAACTAAAAATTGCTTTTATATACATAAATGGAAAATTCCAGGAAGAGTAGCAATTTCGTCCCGCACGTGATGGTTCATACATTAAATTTAAAAATAATAATTTTTAAAGGAAATGAAAATTTTTTTACTTAAGAAATCACACATATGTGTGAAATATCTGAAGCAACAGAATTTTGTTCAATGCTCTTTTGAATTATTATTTTTAATGAAATATATGAAGCGTCACGTGCGGGACAAAAGTACCGTTTACCGTGGAATGACCCACATCGTTAACTTCAGCCATCTTTAGCGTTCAAATAATTTCATATTTAACAAGAAGACTACGTTTGAAAATTTGTTACCACAAATCAAACATTAAGTAATAATAAAATTTTAAAGACCATACGAAACAATTAGAACAACCACAGAAACATTTTTGTTAGCATCCAAGTTTAGAACAACAGGAAGCAAATATTTGTTTTGCTCACAATGGTTGTTAACTAAAATATCGTGAAGAAGAAAAACAATTTTCTCATTACTTATTTAAATGCATCTCAAATTTAAACCAAACATTTAATTTAAAAAAAAAGTACTTTTTACGAAACAAAATGAAAGTTTTAAATCCCGAAAACAGTTCTACAAACTGAAAATTAATTGTTTTGCCTCATTCAGCATTTTTTCATGTTCTATCTTTTCTTTGATACTGAAAGAGAATGAAAGAATTCGAATAAAATACTCCATGTGATTTTAATTTTGTGATTTTTCATCAAATGAAACTAAAAACTAAAAGAGATTTCATAATAAGATTTGTAAAACTTACTTATCATCCTGCACATTTAATCCTTCATTTGGTTTATCCATCATGAAAGAGAGTTTCTTGATTCACTAGAATAAACACAAACTAATCACTTTTTTTAAAAAGTTTGTTCAATTTTGCGAAAATATTTTATTGTTATATTATCCCTGATTTCATTACCTAGAAAGTGTTAACAGAAACACCCTACCACTGTCACGTTGATTTATCTTATGTTGGGGTCACGTGTGTTGAGGACGAACCGTTTGGGAAACTATGCTGGCGTACAATCGCCATTTTGTTTCACATGTCAAAAATTACCATTGGCAAAGGTCGTGCCTACTCATAATTAATTAAAGAGGCTGAAAAATAAGAATTGTGCACTCAAAGTTCAGAATATGTATTTCAACTATGAATATCATCAGAAATGTTTTTTTTTCTTTCTTTTTTTTTTTTTTTGTAAAAGAGCGCTTTTTGTAGTTTCATCTAATAAATTTTCGAATGATCTCATCTCAATAACATGTTTCCAAGTTGAGAAAGCTTCTTCTTTTGATTAACATTAAAGAAAACGTGTGTTGAGAATAAACCGTTATGGAAACTATGCTGGCATACAATCGCCATTTTGTTTCATATGTCAAAAATCACCATTGGCGAAGGTATTGCGTACTCATAATTAAAGAGGCTCAAAAATAAGAATTATGCACTCGAAGTTCATAATGTGAATCCATCAGAAATGGGTTTAAAAACAAGAGCTTTCTGTAGTTTCATCTCCTATGTAATAAATTTTCAAATGATCCTTTTAAATGACCTCATCTCAATAACATGTTTCAAGTTGAGAAATTTTCTTAAATTGGTTTACGTAAATGAAATACGCACTCTTAACAAAGTAAAGCCTCTCTGAAAAGTTCCACGAGATTTATTGATATTCCAAATCTGTATAAACTATATTAGTGTAAAAGCTACCCAAGTAGCATCAACTGATCGGATTTTGCTCGGACGATCATCGAACTCCTCGTAAACTGATCCCGTAAAGCACGATGACATCGTTCCGATCAGTATCCGAGCATGGTTTTCGATGAGCTACTTTTCATCGGAAAGCGATATCCATCCGATCAACTTTCCCGATGAAAATAAGCCGAGCATCCAAAACTGATCCTGAATTCATCGGCACGGGACTGCACTGCTCGTAAATTGCTCCAAATCTCATCGTATTTCGAGCAAAACTCATCGGATTTTGCTGCTCGGATTCTGTTTGGCCGATGAGACATATTGGAGCAATTCCCGATGAGAACTCATCGAATCCGATGAATGGCCGATCATCTGCCGATGAGATTATGCTGCTAGGGTAGCAACGATTTCGAGTAACAATTTAAAGACGTCAGGCTCTTTAATGTATCTTTCCCTATACTCTTCTAAGCAGCATGCGGGTGTCTGGCGGCTGAGGGTGGTTACGTTTTTTACTGCACATCCCGTTTCTGCTGTTAAAAGTAGAGAGTTTTTTGTTAAAGTAAATGTGAAAAGTGAAATAATCAACTTCAATGGTAAGAGTTTCAAAGGAAGCGAAAAAAAAAAAAATTAAGAATTATTAATTGTATTATTTTGGGGTTTTTTACCTGGACTTTGGGAATTTTATGAGTCCGATTTTGAGTTTTGCAAAACATACTGTCATCGACTCTGCCAGCTGTTAACGACGTGACTGTAGTTTCGCCCAAGTGTAATGTTTTTGCAATAAAGTATTTTAGCACTTTTCCGTTTCTTCTTACCTAAGTGTAAACTAGTTTACGGAGATATTCTGATTTTAAAGATTTGGGAGGGAAAGGAATCACTTTGAAAAATAAGTCTAGAGAAGGTTATAGAAAGTTTACACTTCACTTAAATAATCCTAAATATAGTTTTAGAAAACTAAAAAATACGGTTTTAGTGTTAATCAAACTAAAATGAAGATTTTCAAAACTATTGAATATCCGCTAAGTTTGCATGCACTTATAATACATCAACATATAATGTAGTTTAGTCTTTAGTATTAATATTAATAAATATATTTCTTATACATTTTCAAACAGCGTGACTTTTTTCTTTAATTCAGAGTTACATACAAACAACTGAAACACTTGTAATACATCAACATGTATTATAGTTTAGCCTTTAGTATTAATAATAGTATTAAATATATTACTTTTATATTTATAAAGAACATGAATTTTATCTTTTAATCTGTTACATACTTACATCCAAACCCACATGTAAAACTAATAAAAGCGTATTAACCCATTTATGCCCAATAGCCTAAAAACGGGACGCTTGTTAGTTACTGCATACAAAAACCTGTAATGGGTATACCATTTTACTAAAGCTGTTTTTCACAAGTTAAATGGTCCTTCTTGAGAAAACCAGTTAGAGCCACTATTTGGACATCGGAGTTTATTTATTGACTGCTATTTTCAGATAAATCTGTCAAGCTACGATCCAGCATGGGTAGCCACAGAAAGTAAATTTTTTTTGCGAACTTATTTTTCATAAAATTAGACTATTTTAAAATGATTTGCTTAAAATTGATCACAGATGCCTTCTGTAATCTTATTTTGCAAAAGTAAAGTCAAGTAAGGTCGTATTTTGCTCACAAATCTGCAAAATATCCCATAAACAGAACGTTAAGTAACTTAATAAATATGGCAACGGCGAACTATTTTAAGCCTAAAATGTATGTAAATCATTCCAAATAAGAGTTTTAAGCAGATAAAAATTTTAAAAAAAGTTAAAAAAAAATAAAAAACGGGCATAAATGGGTTAAATATAATCCTGAATTTGAATATTTCCAATTGGGAGTTTATGCTTCGAGAAATATATAAATTTTTTCTGGGTTTTGGTTCTTGAATTTATAATGTGAGTGTTTGTGTCATTGTAACTAAACTCAGGCCCAGAATTTTGAAATTTTCCTGGGGGGAGGGAGGTTGTCACTTACTGCAAATTACACCAGAAACACTGAAACCCCTCCCAGTTATAGATATAAGAATTCAGTAATTTCTCAAGACTAGGGTGGGGCAGAATGCTGTACCGTTCGATCTCTAAATGAAAAAGAAAAGGCTGATTGAATTAAGTTTCGGACCTAGAACCAGTTTGTGAGTACGGTGGCATTGTTTTTAGGCTTTGGCCTCTTACTCCGAAGATACCAGGTTCAACTCCAGGTAGTCATGTCGTGTGATTATGCGGTAAGTTTAAGTTCCCTTGTGAAAAAGTTGACATAATCTTTGCTTATATATACAAATAAATTCCTAACGCAATTTCGCCATCGTGAGAACCCAGGTACCTTCACCTAGTAGAAAATTGAGCCTCAGAGTTCTCAAGTGGTAATAGCTATCTGTTGATTGGAACGCTAAAAAATGAATGTTAGCTCATGAGCAAATCTGCAAAAGCCAAGGAATCAATACCCAGTCCAGTAAAAAAAAACACACACACACACACACACACACATACACAATGAATAGCCTAAAACGTATTTGGAACAAAATTAAGTTCCAATAAAAAGCTAATAGCATGAAAGTAATATGCATGAATACTTCGTTGATTCATATCAATATGGATCGGGATCGGTTTAGAATTTGAAAAGAAAAGAAAAGAAAAAAGATGTTTTTATAAAATTTATCAATCCTAGAAATTATTTGTCGTAAATAGATAAGAACTTGATTTAAAAAAAAAAGAAATACAGTCGACAGCAGTTTTACGGTTATTTTGCCTTCACGAAAGCGTAACAGCATTTTCAGAATCGGAACAATAATTAAACGTTATGCAAATTATTCTAAAACTATTTGAACTAGTTATGCATATAGGAAAATTTGGCTAGTGTAGAACTGTTGCTTCAGTAATAGAAAATAACACTGTGCCACAAAATGGCGTGTATTTGATCAGGTGTTTGAATATTTTAAAGGACAATGGAACAAACGCACAGGTTTTATCTTTGCCGTACCTTATTGAGTTTATTTATCACTTGAGATATTGATATGGTTACGTTTTCCATTTTGTACACGTAACAACTGCTGCTTTTTTTAACACTTCCGTTTTTCCTTTAACAGAAAGTTAAAGGCAAAAACGAAGTTGATTAGTTATGTAAATAAAAATAATCGTCTTGATAAAACATGGCTCATCCGTAACAGTGGCTCAGTATTCAAAAAAAAAAATCAAATCTAATCACGATAAATTGATCCATTTGTTACGAAAACTGCATGTACAGGCATTTTTTTCTTCTTTTATGACATCGACATTGTTTTAAAAAAGAAAAATGAACTTTTATATGCACGTATCCCAAGTACACTTGAAAAATACTCGATGGATTTCTCTGAAATTTCCAATTTGATTCTAGAGTAGAATTATAAACCCGTGTGAAAAATATATTTCAGTTTTAGACAAACATTTCGAATAAAATACCTAATATGAGAGTGGAAGCACACATTTTCACGTTTTAAAATTATATTTCAGTAGAACGCTCTGATTTTTCAGCTCACAATTAAATGTGTTCCAATCCTCTACGCAAATTATACAGTATTTTTAAGTGTGTTTGGTTCGATTTTTCAAGTCTTTTCACACCTATAATATTGCAGTTAATCTACGGTTTTTTAAATTTATCAACAAAAATGAGAAAATTGTTTCACTGTCTTCACCCTGCTTCACTGTGTTCACCGCTTCAAACTACAAGCAATGTGTCGAAATCCTACAATTCCATCCCTTTTAGGAACTCATGAGTCAGGAAAAGTCAATAACTGAGCTGTATGCAGATGCCCTCTCATTGCAGCTGAGATTGATAAAAATTGGTAGTTATAATTAATTTATTAACCCCATCGTTACCGTACCTAAGTTTAAAGGTAATATCAGCTACAATGAAGGGACATCTGCCCTCTAGCTCGGTTATTGACGTTTCTTGATTGATGAGACAAAACTGCAAACTCAGGATATCACGACTGGGCTGTAGATATATTCCTTATAAAAATATAATGTGTGATTTATTCGATTTGAAGTATAAAGCTAAGATATATGTGTAGTTTTTTGTCTCAGCAAATATTTATGCACTACCATTTAATTTTAGAACATGCAAGCAGCGATGTATTTTTGGGCACACCTTCAGAGATGGCATCAAAAGAGAAATGAGTTGCAAAAGTGAAGAAAATGTTTGGAAACCAGTCGGCTTTGAAGAATGCCATCGTAAGTATCAGTAACGAAAGGATAAATATCCCGAATGACCGTATCGAATTTCATTAAAAATATCTTTTTCCTTCCTTCAGCTTTTATAGACTGCAATTTGTCGCTGGTGAGTACTGGGGCTGTAGATTGCATAACAGCTACAACGACTGAATCCCCGGCTTGCAACGTTACGTGTGACCAACATGAAGACAAGCAACCTGTAGCCAAGCAGAGGTATGAGTGCAAAATTACCGGCCAATGGACCCCACGTCTACCATTCTGCGTCATCTCAGGATCAGGTATCTTTCTTTTCATCAAAACCTTGCTTTTGACTGCGTTTAATTCTTGACCCATGAGGTGTTGTTGCTTCTGAAACAACTCGGGTACCCGAGCCCGAGTAGAAACATCTACCCGATTTAAGGCGGAAGAAGTACGGCTTCCATTTTAACGAGCATCATTAAGGTGGAAGTCCGATTTAGCTTAGAGTGCTCTGTTCTTTTGATCCAGAACAAGGGATCGAGCAAACTCCTGGTCTAGTTCCCCCAGAGGTATCGTTTCACTTAGAGGACTTTGTGACCATAACCCTTATTTTACGCCGCCCTGTCACCATTAGTAACGACGGTGGATCTTTGATAGGCTAGGATCGAACCCGGGACATTCCGGTTACGAGTCCATCGCCTTACTGATCGGTATACCACTGCCACCCATGAGGTTTATTGTTGTTATAAAAATTGTGGTGGTAAGAATGCAAAATAAATATTGTAGTTACATTGGCTATTTCCAATTTGACATGAACCGAAACATGTTATTTATATCGCCTTTACTGTTTGCTTGTCATAAGTAAATTTTATTTTTCTGAACTTCTAATGTGTTTTATGGCTGTATATTTATTTAGTGGGTTATTTTGAATTTTAGTGAAGTTTTTAATGTTGTTTAATTTATTTATTGGATCACTTTACATTTTGATTTAGTTTTCAAAAGGCAATTTGAAATGGCTAATGTTATTTATTCAGTGGAACATTTACATTTTATGGCTTAATTTATTTATTTGTTAAACCTATTTTTATCTTGTAACGGAACCTTAACCTTGTTCAAGTTTCTGCGCATAACTCTGACCGAACAGGGTAGCAAATCAAATAGTACGGTTTGCTATTCACTTTTAAAATGTCGCCAACTGGAAAAACGTTAGTTTCTAATAGCAATGAATTTGTTCGCCAATGACTCCCCTATTTTTGTTCGCCAATGACTCCTCTATTTTGCACTCTTGTCTAACAATGGTAGTTTTTTTTACACAATTGAAAATATGTGATTTATTTCTGTGAAAATATGTGATTTATTTCTGAAAATATGTGATTTGTTCGCCAATGACTCCCCTATTTTGCATTCTTGTCTAACAATGGTAGTTTTTTTTACACAATTGAAAATATGTGATTTATTTCTAAGAAGAACTGCGTCCATACATATTTCTGACTACAGAACTCTATCAATGTTTTCTTAAAACATAGCAATTCAAATTTAATTGGGCACAAATTGGTGATTTGAAATGCATAGCTGTGGTTCGCACTTATAAGGAAGACCTTCAGCTCAAAGGTTTACAGTCACATTATTTTAAAGGTTCGAATTTCTTCAACCTAGAACATTTGACTTTTAGTATCGGAGTTTCATAATTTACACACTGATTAGACTCAGTCGCATAGTAATCTTCATCAGTATCTGATTAATGAAATAGAAACTATTAGTTTTAACAATTACTTTCTTCATTTTATCACAAGACTTCTAAATAAATGGTTTGTTTATTTATTTATTTCTTGAACACTCAGGGAGATTGCTTATTGATCGCACTTCGAGCATACCTAACATTTATGCTTCCTGTCTTTTATACAGGGTGTCCACTCCAATCGTGGACCAATAGCTAATTTCTAAACCGTTAGAGATAAGCATATAGTTTATTTAGGAAAAAATCTCCAAATTACGAAAGGAATTTTGGTTCTATTCAATGTTTTTCAAAAAATCAAATTTTGAAAGAGTTACGAAATTTAAATTTTTATACAGCCCCCCAGTCCTACCAATCATATTTAGTAAAACATTCTTGACACTGTAACGTTTAAAACTAAAAAAAAATCACTCTTCTACCACAAAAATTGACCGAGTTATGACGTTTTGAAAAATCAAGATTTTGCATTGTTTCATGACGTCATCGAGAGATCGCTTAAGGGACCGTATGCGAAATCCTTCAAAATCTTGATTTTTCAAAACGTCATAACTCGGTCAATTTTTGTGGTAGAAGAGTGATTTTTTTTTAGTTTTAAACGTTACAGTGTCAAGAATGTTTTACTAAATATGATTGATAGGACTGGGGGGCTGTATAAAAATTTAAATTTCGTAACTCTTTCAAAATTTGATTTTTTGAAAAACATTGAATCGACCCAAAATTCCTTTCGTAATTTGGAGATTTTTTCCTAAATAAACTATATGCTTATCTCTAACGGTTTAGAAATTAGCTATTGGTCCACGATTGGAGTGGACTTTCCTGTATTGTCTTTGCGATTGATCAACCCAGTCACATGACCCTGTTTAATTTCGTTGAGCAAATAATGCACAAATAATCACCCAACCTTGATTTTAATATAAAATTGTGAAAACTTCTGTTTTCCTGAACCACCTATTTTACTTTTGCAGGTTTAGATCTCGTTCCTGCTCCACAGGCTAAGTCACACATTTCTAAATAGTTTTCCAGCAAAAGAAAACAAAGGAAGAAATCGCAAAGGGAAACAATTTCAAGAGATCTTGATGTAGAGATTTGCTTATTTTATATTTTCAAATGAAAGCTTAGACTTGCTAAATAAATTCTAAAAGCATGAGAAGACATCATGTTTAATTCGTTTCAAATAAACAGAGGTAGAGTCATAAATAAAAGTTTTGTAGATCTCCATATCAAGCTCATTTTTTTCTGATTCGTTTAAATTCAAGTAACTATTAACGCAAATATGCTTCATTGCATATGCTCGTATTTGCCAGGTTGAAGTTTCAAAACATTGAATTGTTTCCCTGTAATACATTAAATAGTTGTAAATAAACCATAATCATTTGATGGTAAAACTATGTTTTGAAACAAATTATTGTACTCGTATTTTTTTGATAAATCAAAGTAAAAAGGACACATACGTATAATAAACACAAAAATTTATCGTCTTATGTACAATATTGTATACAATAACACCGGCTGTTTCGAACAAAAGTCCCTTGTTCTGCGAGAGATCACTTATCGTCCATGGATTTGTTGTCATCTAGATCTGTTGGCGTGTTGCCGTTTTCACCGACAGAGCCCCTAGTAATGTCCAAATTGTCACCCAGGGCTGCAGATGTGAACTGGCAGTATGAGGTACTGAGGAAAGGGCCAAATGCGTGGCCCGATGGCAAGTAGTGTGCGGGCCATAAGCCTTGCCTCTGAGCAATTTTCATTCGAGCTGTTAACTGTTTTTTCCATTTTGTCCTGTAAAACAATCAGCCACTTTTAATAACAAATATGTACACAAAAATACGCATACAAACATATAGTGCAAAGTGTAGCAAGAAGTAATAAAGATTTGCACAGATAAAAAAAAAAAAAAAAAAAAAAAAAAAAACCGTACGTTATAGTACAAAGTAAAAAAATCACCATAATGCATCTTTTCTTTTGCGATACGAAAAACACAACGAACGTACTTTCAAATGGACGAAAAGTCAAAATGAACGCGATAATGATTCTTAGACAGTTTTAAAAGAAAAGCTTAAAATAAAAGATTTGTGTTTGAAAGATTTTTTACCGATGAAGATTCTATTTCTTTTTGAGTAAGGCAATTTAAATTATTCTTTGTCAAACGTGTGTTGAGATAGCGAACTTTGGGTTTATGAAGCTCTTAGTCCTAATTCTATTTTCAAAAGCAACAGTGATGCAAAAAATGTCAAGAATGAGCTACAAAATTTGAAATTATTTATGTTAATGATGTACGTTTTTATGTATCGTTTTATTGGTTTCGTGCCATACGAAATTTGCATCTGTAGCGCCGCACGTTGAGCACTACCTATGCATGTACTCGATTAAAAAAAGGTACGCCGAGAAGGGGATTCGATTACGATAAAAGTTGGTGGTTGCAAAGAGCACAGATATCAAAGGGGGGGAAAGATTACAATTGCCCAATTGAATAACTCGTTAGAATTGTCTGTTTTCTTTTTAGAAATGGAGAATGCAATTTCTCTGGTCCCTTTCTTTTTAGAGTTGGGAGAATTTTTCTTTCTTTTAAATTTTAGGAGTGAGATTAGGAGTCTCAAAATCTCCTCTCTCCTTCAGCAGTGGAAAAAAATCTACTCTTACTTTTAAGGAGTAAGGAAAGTAATATTTCTTGATCCTCTTTCTTTAAAATTGGCAATGAAGAATCTTTATCTCTTTTTCTTCTTAGGAGTGTTGTTAGGATTCTCTATTTTTTATACATCCTTAGAAGGGGGTGACTCTTGCTCTACTGTCTTTTGAAAGAAAATAAAAAAGTACCTCTCAATCTTTTCACGTTAGAGCTACGAGAAAGGATCTCCCCATCTTCCCCCATTCTTTTAAGAGTGGAGAAATTTCTCTCTTTCTCTATCTCTCTTATTCTTGTTTCAGGGGTTAATTTTTTACAGTGAGGTTGAACCTCCCTTTTATCCACAAAAAAATGACGGACGAACTGGAAGTTATTTCGCAATAAGTAGAATCTGTGAGAACGCGTGAGCGTTAAAATTTTGACTGCTTGTTCACTTTCGTTGATCCTACATATTGCAAAATGAAGTAGTCTGTTTTCACTTCCAGCTCATCCCCCAGCTTTCCGTGGTCACCGAGAGAACATCAAATATGTAAACTTGCTGGAGTTGAAATTTGAGAGTTCTTTTAATTTTAGAATTTTAATTGTTTTGAAACGAGTTCGTTATTTTTTCAAGTATTTTGCAAGTTAGTTTTTTTAAATAGAAAATCACATAATATCCATTACCTTCTGTTCTGGAACCACGTCTTTATTTGTACTTCTGTTAAGTTTAGTGCGGCTGACAACTCCATTCGCTTGCTAACACTCAGATATTTGTCAACCTGTCAAGGAAAAAAAATTTAAAAAAAGCGAATGAGTGAAGCTCTTGGTTTTATTTATTTAGCGTTTTAAATATTTCTTTAAAAATGTATACAATTATACGTATTTTTTGTCTCAACATTTTTGTGGAAAGATTATAACATGGGGTTCCTGTTAATTTCCACGAAATTGAAAGGAAAGAATAGGGGACAAGCTCCCACAGCTCCCGTTCTAGTTAAGTCCAGTTTGCACTGTGTATCCTTTATTTAGTGAATTCCCCCGTTAGTGCCGTTTACCGCTAGCTCTTACTTTTCTTAAGCCTTGTAAGTAAAATTTTATCTGAAGCTGGTAAAATGTAATTAATTTAACTTCAGTCAAAGAAAAAATAACTTGCTACTTGGGCTTGAAATTCTTATTTATTTACTAAAAGTACGTTGAAGCAAAATTTTTGTTGTTAGAAAGCTGTAGCAACGACAACTATATAAGGCCAAAATCGAAAGCATTCAACATTTTAAAACATTGTACTTTGTTGGGTTATACTGCTGTCGCAGGTAAGTGACAGTATCCAAAAAATATGAGTTTTAGAGATATTTGAAGAAACGTACCCGTTAACAACTGTGAAATAGTGAAAATTAAAAGTAAGACATTGGTAAAAACTGTTTTATTTTCAGCTGAAGTCAAATGAGCATTTTTGTACAGTAAAACTATAATAAGAAAAATGACAAAAATGGAAAGCGAAAAATTTGTAGATTCCGCTATTTATGTGTCCAGAGTACACAATATCATTAAAAAAAAACATTTTGGATTGTCTGTCATCACCTTATTCCTTCCATGCATTCGGTGACGGATACAAGTGTGGCGATATGGGGGCGATTGCCCCTCCCTGGAGAGACTTTTCACTGGTAATTTTTCGATATTGAAGCTCAAAAAACTCAATTTTGGGCGAGATTTAATGAGGTTGGGGAAATGATTTTCTGTTCTCTTCCCCTGAAATGTTTCGGAGTTGAAGTTCGAAACTTTGCGATCAGTAGTTGTTAACCAGTATACTAGTACACATAGCAAAAGGTAAATGATAAAAATCAACCGCCCCTACTTGAAAAATTTCTAGATCCGCCTTTGAGCACTTTTTCAAATCCACTATGTACATTAATTAAATACGCTAATTTTCAATTTTGATAAAGTATTTAGAAAAGTCGGATTTTAATATTTTGCATTTAAAATGATTAACTCCCATAAATATTGAATAATTTCGTTTAATCTTCTAAAAGAAATTTAACATGTTCTTTACCTTGAACTCGGCTTCCAGCCTTTCTAATTGTTTGGCACTGTATGCTTGCCGAGGTTTCCTTTCCACACCGGGCTTCCTCGGTCTCCTACCGGAAGGTTTTGGAGCTGGAATGAAATGAGATTTTGAAAATATGAAAGGAGATAGATATATATACATCAGTTCAAGCTCTTCTAAAACTTCCACCTAAAAAAATCTCTTTGTGATACACGCTAGTCAGTATGAACATTTACAACAGTTAAAGATGTGAACATCTGAAATTTCTTCATTTTAAGACAATTCAGGAAGTTCGATTTTTAAATTTTCATATCCTTGCGTTTAGCTCTAAAGTTATGACCGTTGCAGTTGTCTTCATTTGTTGGTTTTACGACACATTTTTCCTTAGGCGCTATTTCTGAAGATTTTATAGATAAACCATCAATCCATCTACTAAACCTTGAGACTAACAAAAATTGAGAGTCGCCAGTGGCGAGTAAACCCAAAAAAGTTAGTGGCCACTTCGGCGTTGTTGGTGGCCACTTTGAACCAAGTTCCAAAATTGTTATCCCACTTCACATCACTTCATTCTGCATAAAGTAAGATTACACTATGTACTTGCATATGTCCTAACTAAATTACTATATATAAAAGAAAAATGTTTTGAAAAAAAAAAAAAACTTAGGCCGGATTCAAAGAGAAACTACAATACCAATAGATCTTCGAGGCGGATCGCCAAGCAATATGACCATAAAATTGTCAATCGCTACAGGAAAGTCGAATTATCGGATGATGATGATCTGGCATCTCTGTATATATGCTGATTGTAACGTTTTCACTTGAATTCCAAATTTGAGAATATTGTGATTGCATTGTGGTGAGTTATGATCGTGCCGTGTTTCACTTGAATTCCGTACGTTACGAACACCTTTTTCTCTAACAAGAAAATAATATTATTTTAAAATCTAACATAATTATGACCATTAATGCAAATGAATACAAAAACTAAACGACACTTGAGCATACTTGAAGTATTAAAAAAACATTTTATTTAATTGGTCTGATTAATCATAATATATTGGTCGTCTTTGACTATCTATTACCAACAAAATTTTATAGCAATATTCTGGATTAAAAATTATGTATTTAGATTGATTTTGTATAATGCACAGAGTGCTTCCCTAAAAAACTATCTAAGGCAGGGTGGGTCGGACCACCTTTCATGAATCAAAGTTTTGGAGCGGAACCCCTGTCGTTAGAGAAAGGTGCAAAGAAACACTAGTAATAAACACAGGCCAAACGATGAACAAAACTGTATTTTAATAAATAATACCTTATTCTTATGTTGTTTAGGTTGCTGAATCCAAATATGATGCTTAAAAAGTTGTATCACCCACCATTTATTCACATTTTATAGTTACATTCATGAAATAAAGAAACATTTTTAGAATTTAACAGCTTTTCATAGTTAAGATAACATGAAAAAATAGGTCTAATGAACAAAGATGATGTTGGCAGCACTGCTGAAACACATGCTACAACATGATGGGGGATTACTGTTGGTCACTTCACCGGGAAGTTCAGCAAGCTATTCATCGCAGGAAAAGCTACACAAGAAGCTTCAAGGAAAAAAGGGAAAGAAAATATAAAGCAATTCCAGTTGACAAGTGAACCTTGTATCATCACATAAAATTACTATTCCAAGTATTTTACTGTAAATACAAACCATTTTTACGATTCTACAGTGTTTCATTGATTTCCCTATATACTGTAAATGGGTATTAGACTATATAATAAAATACATTTTGCTTGGAAACTAAGGGTGATACATAAAAACTACAAGCAGATTTGGATTCAGCACATAAAAATCTATCAAGATCAGCTATTAAAATTAAAAAAGTTTTCAAAAAGGTTTTTTTTGTTGGCCTGTGTAATTTTTGTTCGTAGTGAATTGAACTTTAGCATATGTAGGATTTTCCTCCAGTGGGAGATTCATTTTTTCTCAACCAAATGTGAACATAGTTTGCCCCCTCCCCCGCTCCCCTCAAAGTAAATGAAGTTGAAATTTTAACTTAAACCAGGCCTGGGCTAGACTTCTTGACGGTTACTTCAGCTGGAGAAAAACAAATTATGGCGCATTTTGCTCGTAATCTCAATTTTACAGTCATAAATATTCAAATTTATCTTTTGTCAGTAAAAAGAAGTTCATATTTACTCATATATCTTTCGTAACAAAGACCGTAAGTTAAACTGCACTTTTACATTTGTAATATGAACCTAGTTTAAGTGCATAAATTTTTGCATACTGTACCTTAAAAAAAAAAAAACGCAATTTTATACGATTTGTGGCGATGTTAGAGCAGTTTTTGGGGCACCCACCCCCAGAAAATTTTAAAATTTTAAGCCTTAAAAACGCGCCAGTAGGCCTTTTTTTAGACATATTAGGAGGAGCAATAGGTCCAAGACAGCACATCAGGCGATTTTTCAAAATCCTTGCTTTAAAAATTCTCTTTTGAAAGATCTTTTTGTTAACAATTAGATTAAATGAGGTATGGGGATAATCTGCCGGATTTTTTTTTAAATTGAAGTTTCAATGAATAATTTCTTGCAATTTGCTAAATTACAGCTTTTCAAACGCACTTTTAGAGTTTGGTTATGTTAGGAAAGAGGGATATTCGTGCGCTCCACAAATTTTTTAGAAATGGAAGCGTTATAAACGTAGGAATCTGCCATTTGGGTAACGAAAGGGTGCAAGGAAAGATCCCCGGATATTTTTAAAATTAAAATTTACAATTTCAAACGTAGACTAACCCTGATGATATTAAGGAAAGTGGAGGTCAGTAACTGTTCCCCAGAATTTTTTCGAAATTATAGTTGTAAGAGCACTAATCCATACGATCAACGGTGAATTCATGTGGGAGTGAAGTTTCGGGGACCGTCTCCGGTAAAGTTCTTGAAATTGAGGTCTTAAAAGTATCTTGGAAGGTAGTTTCCAAGGCTTAGCCTGAAGTTATGTCAATCAAATATCCATATTAACATGTCAATCAAATATTCATATTAACATGTCAATCAAATATTCATATAAACATGATGACAGACAGTACAGTTTTGTCAGAGCAGAAAACGGTTTGACCGCATGATCTTGCAGCAACCTGTCTCAAAATATTGAGTATGGCATAAAGGGCAACTGCGTACTTCGAAAAGGAAAACTGTGGTTTTCAAAAGCAAAAAAATAATTTAAAAGCTTTAAAACCTTTTTTTTTCATTCGTGATTCACCTCGGACCCCCGACTAAAGATCGGCGGACCCCTAAGGGGTCCGCGGACCACAGTTTGGGAAGCCCTGGTATAGCAGATGCGTCGATTTTCTATAAAAGTTAAAATTGGCCTCTAGTGACGATGCCGATGGCCATTTTCTTTTCCTGATTGGCAGAATGCATCGGAAGTTTGTATTTTTGTTCTGAAAAAGAGTAGGTCGCCACTTTGGTGACCAGTGGCAACCGCTAGTCTCGACCGTTACGGTTACCATCTACCCACGTGCAGATATCGTAGAGTTTATTTTTCGTATATAAATATCCATTTTAGATATGTTAAAGTTGTGGGTGGAAGATTGGAACTTTTTTGCACATTTTAATTCAGAAACCAGACCGTTTTACACGCTATTGTGATGTAAAGCATTGAGGTTGCTATTCTTGGAGAACTGGAACATTTAACAATTTCAACTTCATAATCACGCAAACGTGTTATGATAATTAATACATGGAGAAAAAATAAGAATGTCTTACGCCTTACAAGTGATCACTGATCACGTTCACTGTGTTAAAAGTAAAAATACGTTGCTTTCTGTTTTTTTTTCTGTTTGAATTTGAATTTAAAACTTTTGGAAAAGTTTCCCTTTTTTTCATTGCTTTGAATTAGTTTCTTCGCAGACTAATGTTGCTCAAAAAAATTTAATAAAACATAGAGCCCTTTAAAAATACTATATTATTGTAATCCGTTATAGCCAACTCAAAAGCGGAGCAGTTTCTGGTTTTAGAGTGTCCAGAGGCCAGTTATCGGAAAAGGGAATAGCACAAGAAGAAATCTGAATCTCTCGCTCGGTAAATTTCTCAAAATTAAAGTTTCCAAAAAATGTAATTTGTGATTATCTTTAGTTACTTGGGGGCGGGGGAATCAAGATGGATCATTTTGAAACTACCCGCCACCTTTGCGTTCTTATGTGTGTTTGATCAATTAATTTATCCAAGTAACATCAAAGGAAGTTTTTTATATTCGAATTCGTTCTGCAGCAATAACTTTACTAATTTATAAAAAAAACTGAAAATCTATAAAATGCATTGCAAGCATTTTTATGGCTCTATTTTTACACTGAGAATAGAAAGATAGCGAATTGCCAGTTAATATTATAAGTTGGTAGATTAATTTCAGGAAATGTAATTGCTTCGCATGATCTCTACTAGATGGCGCCACCATAGCACCTTTTTCTCGAAAAATGACGAATTTTTCAGTTCAAAAACTGGAAAATAATAATTAAAACCACTTAAATGAATTTACCAAAGTTATCTTGCTATTTAGAGTCACTTTGAACCTTTTGTGGCCAGAGATGTCAAATAGAATATTTTAATAAAAGTACAAAAATTTTGAACGATAAAAAAGTTATGTTTTATTCTAATTGTTTAAAAACTCGTCATTTTTCTAGTGCATAGCTTCATAGCAGTTTAGTCAAAACATTTTAACTATTTCGAATCGCATTGCGGAGTAGCTTCTAAACAGTGTCTATTGAATGATTAATTTAACAGCTGTACAAGTAGCTGTATTCAGTGCTGCCAACTTATTTTGCAAAAGAGCTGTGGAAAATTGATATGGGGCTGTTCATTAATAATGTTACTTATTTTCTTCAACATTTTTGGCCCCTCCCTCTTTGCCATAAAGTGTCACATTTCAACTAACCCTCATTCACATGTCGCGTACTTTTCCATAAACATATTTTTATTAAAAAAATGAGTGATGTCACACGTCTTGTTACTCTCTCTTTCTCCTCGAAAAAAAATGTCACAATTTTACAACCTCCCCCCCCCTCTTGAAATGTGACATCCTTTGGGAACAGCCCCTACCATTGCACCTTGCTAGCAGAGAGCAGTACTGAGCTCCAAACAGCTTCTTGTGAAATCAACTATACTTTAAAATACGAAGTGATGCAAAGTTCTGCCTCGGGAAGATAAAGAGCAGTTTCTGCAGAAATGAGTTTTTGAGCTATTTTAAAAAACGCCTTTTATACTACCCACAGCAAATAGTGAAATGTTGGAATTAGACGTGTTTATGTGCTTTATTTTCAGCGGAAACCAAAGAAGTAAGTTTGTAAAGAAATACTGAAGCACATCAAATGAAAAAAAAGAAAGAAAGAAAGAAAGAAGAAAAGAAAAAGAAAAAAATTAGTTATTGCCCTTGACCTTCCCGCGGCTATGTTTATACACATGGTTTACTAAATGTCTGTAGTTGATCTACTCTTCTAGAATAACTAATTTTTAAAATAAGTATGGAGATATTACAAACTACTAATATAATTATATAAAACCACCTGCAGTCTTTTACCTCTTATCATATGTACTCCCATACATTTCAGATATTCACTGTAACAAGATGGCCTGTTCATAGATTTAGCCATGCGTCGTGGTAATTGTCATTTGAGCATTAGTCAACCTACCTAACGCTTAATAACTTTGCAAGTAAATTCCCATCTTGCTCGCTAATATAAGTTAAGTTTCAAAAGTAGGAGTTAGTCTGAAATTTTGAAAATCTTTAAGAGCTGGACAACAGGAATGTGTGCAAGACATACAGCCCATTCGTCCTGCTGACAAACATTTCAATCATGGAACAACTTAATTAAAGGTCAGAGAAGATATCGAAAAACATTGCATGAACACCGCGCTGATGTTACAGCGCCGAGTTGCCATTGCTCCGGAAATTTCCGTCTCATTTATTTAAAACTTGTGTGTCCATTCTACTTTGAATGACTACTAGACTATTTCTCATTAGAACTTTAATTCCGCCACCCTAGCACGCACTTTAAAAGCAACTTTGTCCAAAAGTCCGATATCCGTTTCCTTTAACTGGTTCAAGTTTCACTTGCTGTCCACACTGGGCGCGAAAGTTTGCTTGGACAACTTACCTTTCGCTCGCGCCCAACAACATTTAATTTTGGTGTTCGTAAAGTTTCGAAAAATTGGTCACGCACAGAGCATGCGGCGTATCATTTAATGTGTGATGATGTGTTCAAGCGAATTAGTTAAACTTTCAAAGTGCAGTTCCAGCAATTATTAACATTCGTAAGCATTATTAAATGCACTTTTTGGCATTTGAGTTTGTTATTTTATTACTAGAAGAGGAAAACATTGGATTTTTGAGCAGGCATGCAATTAAAACTGCATTTAAAGTCATTTTGTGCGTTTTTAAATAGTTGTTACTATTATGCGAAAGCGAGTTATTCCTTTACGAAAAGTGTAACTTTTGTAGCTTATTAGAAAAGTGCCGACTTTTATTGTATAAACTTATTGGAAACATTGAATTCTGAACGTCATGCAAGATATTCAACTCAATTTCGTTTGCTTTTTGAAAAGTTTTATTTTTAAAATCCAAAAGTTTTATACATGTATTTTATATGGTTCTAAAAAGAAATTCTTTACATGTACGTTTTTAAAGATTTCATGATAGCAATTTTAACGTCTGAAGTGATTTTGAGAGTTAAAAGAACGAGGCAGATACAGTAGGGCTCTGATAAGTTGACATCCTATCCGCTATCACTTAACCGACTCCATTTGTTAAAAAAGAGGTGATTAAAATCAGTTCGAATATGTATAACGGTTTTTCGCATTGTGTAAGTCTGAGAATTGTTCTCCTCTTTCAACCAAACAGAAATGAGTTTGGTCAGAGCCAAACAAAACAAGTAATTTCCATTATTTATTTTTCTTGTGGTAAAAGGCTTTCTAGCAATTAAAAGTATAAACATTTGCCAAAAAGAAAAAGGCTTGAAGTTAAGAATATCAAATTGCATAAGAAACCATTCTGTGTGATGTAATTTGATCTCTTTAAACTTCGTTCAATGATTTAAACTATGACGCGAGAAACAAAATCAATAAAACTTAGATCATAAAGCTCCGTAGAGTTGTGCCCACTGAATGAACGGTTTCGGAAAAAAAAATTAAGTTAAAATTATGAACGTACAGTTATCAGAAAGTATGTAGTGGAAATTCTCGAAAAAGTACAAATCAAATCAACTAAGACCTCATCACTTCAATCGTTTATTTCAAAAACTAGTCATAAGACACAATAGCTAATTTTGAGAAAACATTCATAGCACTATTACTATTTCGACTACAGCACTTTTTACTGAAAGAAATACATCTAAATATGTATACATTTCAATTTAAAACGTTGTACACTGTAAAAAAAAAATAGATGTTGTTTTTACAGTATAATACAGCTAATTTTACAAAGTAAAAATTGCTAATTTAACAGTAATGAACTGTAAAATTGCTGCTTTATACTAATAAACTGTAAAATTGCTGCTTTACAGTAATAAACAGTAAAATGGCTAATTTTAGTTTATTACTGTGCATTTTACAGTTTTAAACTGGAACCTCTGCTGCCAGTATTATACTGTTGTTTTTACAGTATAATTGTGCGTAATAAATTGTAAAATTGTGGTAACAAATAAAAATTGCTGCTTTATCGTTATAAACTATGTAAAATTAGCACTTTTACAGTTTAATACTTTACATTTTAGTTTTAAACTGGCACCTCTGCTGCAAATATTATACTGTAAAAACAATTTATTTTTTTGCAGTGTAACCTATTTATACATTTTTTAAAATCAGAGTAAAAATGCCTTTTCTAACTTTTAGAGTTTATTTCTTGACTGGTTTTTGAAATAAACCGACTTTAAGCAGATGCTATGTTATATCACTCACCTGATAGTGTGAAAAAAGGAGGTCTCCCAAGCCACGTCCCGTAATTGCCCAGCGCAGAGGCTGCCGACGTCACTGCGTAGTTGGAAAACGACGATCCGGCATGCTGGCCAACCTCTCCCGGATTCGCGTGGTGCGGCGGTGCCAGGGAGCTGGACTCTAGCCCCAGGGCCGGTGCCAGGTACCCCAGCGCCAGGGCGTCGGTCCTGGCCGGATACAGGGGTCCCGAGTGGAAGGCCACGGGGGTGGGCCGGACGCAGAGGGGAGGTCTTGGGAGGGCGAAGGGACCTCCGCCCTCGTCCTTGAGGCGATTCGCTCGCGCTGCTGCCCTCAGGAGGATGGCCGAAGTTGGCAGGTTGGCGAGGTTGCTGCTGGATCGGTTGGCGGTGCCGGTGCTGCCCGATAGGATGTCGTCGATGGAGAATTTGTTTGATATGTGTGGAGGCTGCGGGGAGATGGACTCTAGTTGCTTTTCTGTCGTCATGTCGTCGTCTTGTAATTTGATGTCCATGGTTATCTGTGTCAAAAGAAAAAAGTATGTCATTTTCTATGAAATGTGAGCGTTTTTTGTGTTTCACGGCTATAAAAGTGGGTGAATAAAAGTATCGTTTTTAATATGCTTAAAAACACCGATCACTATTTAGTAAAGTTTGTACCAATGTATAAAAACTGCTTCGTAAAATCATTTTAACAGCGAGGCAAAGTGTCAAATTGGATTGCCGTAATAAAATTATTTTCACATCGTTTCTTTCAATTATTTGCTTTTACGGTACACTTTACACGTACTTTTTTCTTAATTCTTTAATTTGTTATTCTTCAGCTGTAATTTTACATTTTTAATTTTTGGTCTTTAGAATCATTGAAATAGATGTAAATTCAAAAAATCCAACTTTAATTTAAACAGGTGAAAAAAAAGAGAGAAAAAACCCCATTTCAAGAGTGAACCACATCACAGTGAATTGCGATTAGAATAAAGAATAAAGTCGAAAGTATTCGTCTCTCGTACATCTCCCACCAACCACTCAAACTCTCTTGACCTTTACGAATTCGTAAAATGTCAAGGCATATTTTCCCCCTTGTAGAGTACCCTAGCTTTATCTCTACATACCAACAGAGTTTGAAGAATGAAATTTTTAATTATTTCTTTTTTTTTTATTGCAACCGGTATTTTCATTGGAAAAAAAAAGAAAGAAACATAACCCAAAAAGTCCGAATTCTCCTACTAATCCTACATTTTAGTTTTCGTTTCGGGGAAGAAAAAAAATCGTTCACAACAGCCCTGGTAAAAAGTGTATATGAACGCTCACAGAAGGGAAAGGTCAGAAGGGCTTCTTTCTCGGAGATTTCTCAAATTTGATCTCGTAGAAGCGTAGTTTTACACCCCCCGCCCACCTCCTTAGACGATGATACTTTGTGTTAAAAAGAACTATATTTCTTACTTATTTCATGTTTTTCTTGTGTACTTTGTCACACTTTGTTTCTAATAGTTTACTCTATTTTTTCTGAGTTGTCTATTGCTTCTGTTTTGCGAAATCGATTTTCCCGCAAATTTTACTATGAAGTAAGTTTAGGAGGGAAGATATTTCATATAAAGATTGGCAACTCTTCAAGAAATAAAGCACTTGAGTTCAGAAGTGAAATTGAATTCAAAGTTGCGGCATACATACATTTTGTTTTTTAGTTACACAACGTATAAAGCTACGAAGTCAGTAAAATTAGTATAGTCACTGTCTTCAGGTATAGATACACTCACGTATAGGTTCCCAAGTCTAACACATCTTCTTTGAATAAATTGATTTTAAAAAAGTCGCTAATGCTAAAAAGTTGAATATTATTAGAATATTTTGGGGCTTTATTAGAATTGCTTTCATCAACTGTTTTTCAGTACAAATATATTATTCGATTTCTTATCTTTCTTAGAAAATAAAAACTTACCTTTTAGATTTAAATTTTTTCATGAGTAAATGTCAAGATACAAATTGGCATGAAAATTTCAATTCATTAAAAATATGAAGAACCTTGAAGTAAAGGGATGTAGGAACCAAAATTAGGAATTTTGTGATATTTTCTACGAATGATAAGAGAGACTCTCATTATTTGGACAAGAGATGGTTAAAGTGCCTCCTAGAAGGTGATGCTATACAGCAGGAGTTCCCAAACTTTTTAATTTCGTGGACCCCTTGCCGAGTTTTTCTGTTACTCATGGACCCCCTACGTAGTGCTAGTTCCAAACAGAAGGCACTGTAATATTTGTTTAATTGTTTCAAAACCGTGAATTATTGGCTTAAGTTTAGTCCAGGGTGTTTTAAAATCATTATGTAAAAGCAGAATGTATGTAAATGTCACATAATAAATTAAAAAATTACCCGATAATGTGAAATTTTGCACTGAGGGTTTTGGAAAATTCTTGAAACTAAATTTTTTTCAATATTCAACTTTGAGCTTTTTTTATTTTTGGTCATGTAAGAGACGATCTGATAGTTTACTATGAAGTGGAAAATTAAATGAAAAAACAAATATAATTTTCATGTGTACTTTTACTTATTAAAATGGCACAAAATACAATTGCAGTAGTATTACTGGAAGAAAAAAGTGTACAAAAAAAAAAGAATATTTTTAGTAACAAATGGTTAGACAGAACAGTTTTTTAAACATCAGGCTAAATATATGTCACATTTAAGGTGTAGCATTACACTTATAGACTTTTTAAAATTCAAGTAATGTAAATTTAGTACACTTATAGAATGTGTACATTTTAGGGAAAACATGTCTAAGCTATGTTCAGGCTCTTGGACTCCTATTAACATCTCATGCACCCCCAAATTTTTCTTTTTCTGACATGGACCCCTTAGAGACCGGCGTGGACCCCTGGGGGTCCCTGTGAACCACTTTGGGAACCACTCGTATACAGCATGATTTAGATTTAGAAATATCAATAAAAGCGTGTTTAAGATTTGGATCGCGTTTGACTCAAACTTCAAAAGGAACATTTTTCAAAATTATTACAAAAATGCTTTTCATAGTTTCTCACTGAAAAAATTATTTTTGTATTTTATTTTAATTTTCTTGTTTACTTTGAAACTGCATTTGAAAAATGAATTCATAAATATTGAATAATTGTATAAGTTAAGTATTTTTATTGTAGTTATTGCAAACATAATTTATTAACAATACACCTTTCTCTTCGAATTTTTAATACCACTAAAAAAAAAAAAAACTACGAAATTCTTCAAATTTGTAAGTACTGAACTCTATATTTAACACAACCTATTAGTGTCATAAGATAGAAATTTCAAAAGCGCTCCTTGGAATTCACGTATATGAGTAAACTCATCTATCCAGATTTTTTTTTCTTCATTGAAAAGACAAGTCATTTTTTTAAAAAAACATTTTTTATGTTAATACCCTTTCAATATCTATTGTAATACAAATCAATAGAATATAGAACATGAAATCAAATTTTGCTGACTTTTTGATTTCACGAGAAATATTTTAGTGAAACACCTCCCCGAAACTAAGGTCTGGGTACGGCCTTGGTTTCTGCAATATATTTACAACAGAAAAGGTGCTAACGCTTGCCAAAAGAAAAAAAAAATTGTTTTAATTCGATCATTCATAGTAAATATTAAATCTCAGAGTAGTTAAAGTTTTTAAAATTTCCCTTTGTTATTACGCGATGTGTATATCTCAAGATTTAATGCTCCATAAATAAAGTTTTTATCCCGTAGTTTTATATATTTAATAATGGATATTTAGCTATATGCATCCAAGATAATTTATATTTCACGTATTTCACATTTTATCCATGTAGTTTAGCAAAATTACACCAACAAAGTAAATTTCTGTACTCTTTTTGAATTGTTGATATACATTTCGCTCTGCCTATTGCAATACCTGTGTGCTGTTACCACAGAGATGTACGCTGTTACCACAGTAGTACCCGTACATAGTTTTACGTCATTTTGGAGAAAATTTTCTCAACCGCTTTCTCAAAAAAAAATTTTTTTTTTCAATTTATTTTACATTATATTTACGTTCGATGGATTTTATTTTATTAGAACAAAAAAACAACATTAGAGATAAAAAAAACTACTTATATTTCTCAAATACTGAGTTAAATTATTTTTGAAACATTCTTGAAATAAATAAGAATTGCATAGCTATAGTTAGAAATTGGTACTTTTTGAAAGTCTTGCTGATAACAGAAGTATCAGAAGCAATTTGGATTTCGTTCTTTCTTTTTCATTTTTACAAAATGTCTCATCCCGGCAACGCAAATGACACATTGCACATTGACCCCCCCCCCCCAAAAAAAAAAACAGCAAATGGAGAACATCTAAGTTTAAGCAATATTAGTTTAAATTGATTTAGTCTCAAACACTACAGTATTCTTAAGAAACTTATGATGTGATGTTGATTGGTTAGTTCTTGCTGTCTAAATTAAGAATTCATGCTGAAAGCTCGAAAATTTATCTTCTGAATTACGAAATTTATGATGATGGGTCACTATAGATTATATAGTTTATACGCCATCACATACCAGTTATCTAACCTAACTTCGTGCGACTTTTTCTTTGGCAGGAAAGAACGAGCATTAAAATTAAATTTTAAATCAATGGTTAGTTCGTTTTTCCAAAGTTTTGAGCTGTGGCCTTTTTTGTTGCCGGAGTGCGATATGTACGAATAATATAAATATGTTTAACTATTATTTTAAAATACAATATTATTGAAAAAAAGTGACGAATTACAAAAATTGTATAATAAAATGGAAAACTTTTTATAAAATAAAAAAACCTTCAGCTCAGCAATTATCTTCTTAAAAAATAAAACCACTGCAGTTATTTATGAATATGCGATACCTATGGAAAATAATTAAAGCTTTAAAGCAGTGGTTCTCAACCTTTTTACGGCTAACGCCCCCTTTACGAGTGAAATTTTTTCCAACGCCCCCTTTATATTAAAAGTGAGGGAGGTGCGAAAAGAGGTTTAAAGTTTAAAATAATTTCCTTCCAGAATTTTACAAATCGGTTAAACGAGATATATTTTTCCTCATTAGTCATTATTAGAATTAAAATGACGAATATAGAAATAAAGAACACAAATCTAGGATTATAAATATTTTATTTTAAAAGAATAGTTACAAAATAAAATGAAATAAAATAGAAATGAACAAGCAAAAAAATTTTTAACTCAAAAAATGAAGGCAACAATCAGATGCAATAAAAATAAACAAGTAAATCTTTCTTTTTCTCATTCAAAATATGAAAGGAACATTCAGAAATATATGTTAGTGAGATATTTGTTCTTGGTGGTTCAAAGCCAATTTCCTAACGGTTGGTTTAATATTTTTTGTAAGGGGAAGGCGCAAGTCTCCTCTTGGGACGATTTTAAATCGATTTCTCTGTTTTGTAACTAGGTCGGTGACAACACTGAGTCCCGAGTCGATGGGGTAGGAAGAGGAGAAGATGGTTAAAAAAATTTTGACGATAGCTCATAGTCCAGGATAAGGGCTACTAATGCCTCCTTGCAGCCAAAATCCTGTATGATTGTTAACATTCTGGAAACCAACTTTTTAAGTTTCAGTGGTTGAAAGTTCCAAAAATTCTTACTGATACTGAACATCTGCTGTCTCAATATTTTCAAAAGGGTTCATGACCCATTGAGGAACGTTCAGAGACAAAAATATCCTCAAAACGCTCAGAGAAGTCTTTGCGCAAAGACGGAAAATGTTGGCGAAAACATGATCATCATCGAAGGTGATTTCACAAAAAATAAACCATGAAAGTAAATAAATGAAGTGAGCAAAAGCTATTAAAATACTGAGGTCAAACAAAACAGTTAAACTAAACAGGCACTCTAAGCATTGCAAATATTAAAAATTTAGGAAAGTAACCAAATCGAAGAAAATAGCCAAATTGCACGAATGCCCCGGACCATCGAGATGTTTTGGATATATTTCTCATAGGTACTGAGATAGCTACATAGTCTCTCTAGGTACTGAGTTAACTTACGAGAACATGGTAAAAGAAAATTAAGAAAGTTGAAAAACAAAAACAAAATCGATGAAGTTTAATGTTCTGCCTAAAACGCTACTTGTGAGAGACACTCATACTCCAATGCAATTGTGAATCTTTTTCTCAGTATTTTGAATCTCCCATTAAATTTCTGCAATAGACATTGATGGAATCTAGTATCCTAAACGGGGAATTGTTCAGTCTGAAAACCAGTTTCGTTTTACAACAATCAAAATAGGCGACTGAAACTTAAGAGTTTATTTTGACCATTAAAAAAAAAAAAATCATTATTAAAATTTTTTACAGCTATTAGAAATAACGTTGCTATGGTAAAAAAAAATCAATCAACAGTTCGGCTAAAAATAACCAAACGATGATGTGGCTAATGCTTTTGAATTTTATTTAGCTATGTGTGATCAAAATTAGCCAAATTAACTAATATTATCTAAAACCATGCAACCTTGATTGCAACTGCAATTTATTGCGACAGTTCTTCATTAGGTAAAGCTGGACGGCGGAGAGATGGCGGATGATCTTGAAGTGGAAGCGAAACGCTTTATTTTGTAATAGGTAGCATCAGAGAGATCACGCAGTAAGTAAAAATTTTAATGTAGAAGTTCGTAAAAAATGGCTTTTGAAGCTGAATCTTCCTATTTCAAAATGAATGAGGTCCGTTTCCACTTCAAGGTCAAACGCCATCTCTCCGTAGTCAAGCTATCACATTCTCTCTCAAGATTGTCGGATGCAAAAGATCACTAAAAGGTCAAATCGCTATAAAAAGAGAGAGAGAAAAGAAAAAAAAAGATAAGCAAAAAAGCTAAACTATTTCAATAAAAAAAGTCACCTCCGAAAAACGTAAGGAAATAAGTTTAGATTCCGGAGCGGGGCATAAGTTTATTTTATCGTCGGCACAAAATGCAACAATTAAAATAAATTCTGATTCATTTATGGTCCTCTGACCCCCAAGTTTTCCCACCGCCCCCCTACTGCCCAAAACATGTTCACCGCCCCTCAGCATCGTCCCACCGCCCACAGGGGGCGGTACCGCCCCCGTTGAGAACCACTGCTTTAAAGCATCGTTGTGCAGCACTAAAACATTGATTCGACCGATACATCGAGGAAAGACATCAATGTTTTACACATCGATGGTCCAAGGCGCTGATTGTTTTGAAATATATATTAATATATTGCAGTAAACAAAACAAAGGCTTATAAAAGAGAACTGCTCCAATTTATATGCAAACAGCGCGATTTTCACATTGTCCACGAAGTTTATAATAATGTAAAAATATTTTTGAAAAAAAAAAAAAAAAAAATGTACCGACGTCAGAACTTCAATCGGCAAATGCTCTAAAAAGTAAAAAATAATTTTATTCTTTGAACACCATCGGTACTACATTTAAACATCAGTTTTGAAGTCGGAGCAAAAACACTAAATAAAATCTTATAAAACTATAATTCAACTATAAATATAAAATTTTAATGAATCCAGGTTATTTAATCACATTCGCATACACTACATTGACAACCATATATTTATGTAATGGTACAAATATTCAGCTCTTGGAGAGTAGAACCTGGGTTCATTGAAATTTATACTTATAATTTGGATAAAAGTTTCGTGTGTCATATTTAGTGTTTTTGCACCGACTTCAAAACTTATGTTTAAATGTAGTATTGATGGTTTTCAAAGAAAAAATTATTTTCTACTTTTTAGAGCACTTTGTTTAAAGTTCTAAAGTGAACTCATATTTTTTTTTCAAAAATATTTTTATTTTATTCTTTTTAGTGTAAATGTACTTCAGAAATAAGGTAATGTTTTCATTACGAAACTTCACCTAATTTTCTCAATAAATGCTTCATAAAATAAACTATATAAGAACAAAAGGAAGAAACTATCAACGGCGTCTAAAATGTTAAACGATTGACACTAAAAATTAATGCTTGTTATTCTCTGGCATTTAGTTGTGTACTAGTTTAATAAAAGCCATTTAAATATTAACGGCTTTTCAACTAATTCTGATTTTAAAACAATACTAGTTTCTAGGGATATAAATACTATATACGTGGCCCGTTATCTGTTATCAGCATTAGATGAAGATAAGAAGACCATAGAAATGAATTTGATTATGTAATCCAGAAATGCCTTCATTTAAAATTGTCACTTTATTACGATTACTGTGATTACGATCTCTATTTTCTTCAATTTCTGCAGGATCCCGTTATCAAACAAGGACCATGAGACGATGGGACCAACTGGAAGGTACACTCTTTCAAGTAAAAAAAGAATTTTTGAAATCGGTCCCGGCGTCTTCGAGTAATCTTATCTATTTTTACAAAGATGACGCGCTCTGCTTCTCTGTTTGTTTGTATGTTTGTTTGTAACCGATGGCTAGATGAACAACAGCACGTCCAAACCTGAAACTTGACACGAAATTCGAACGTATCCTGTGATCTGCATCTTGAAGGCCGAATTCTAAACTTCGAGTTAGTTATTTTTAAATTAATTAACTAGACTCATTTTCGGTTTATTTCGCCTAATTGAGGGAGCTAAACTTTCCCCCACACCCTACCATTATACAGCGTTGGAAAGAGCTTTTTTTTCTGAAGAAGAAAAGTTTTGACACGTTTCTCTCCGTTAATTAAAACAGGAGATATTAATTACTAAAATTCAGTCAATTTTCTAGGCTTAACTCTATGGGCAAAACTGAAACACTACGTCCATTTTCCAGACAAACTGCTCTTTCGTCCCTGAAGTTACATAGAGTACCAAATGCGTACAGGAGAACAGGGACTATGCATCCATTCTCATCAACCCTTCCAGAATAATTTTGAAATGAACAGGAATAATTTCAAGTTTTAGCAAATAAAATCAAAAATTGAGTTAAATAATAACTAATGCGAGAAATTCGTTACATTTTTTAAACGAAAACACGAGAAGGGAAAAAACCCTAGTTATAAAAATAAATATTTGTCCCTGGCACACTTATTTTTAACTGAATTACAAGAACTAATTAACAAAATTATATTTACAATTTTATTCAAAATTTTAAAATAATTAAAGCACTTTGCGCTTTGAAATATGCAGGCTCTACTTGTATGAAAGATATTTAAAATAAAATTGAAATTTCAGTATTTAAGCCAAAGACTTATTCGGGGAAAACTATGTCTTGTATAATGAGAGCTGACGTACGAAAGAAATATTAATTTCCCACTCTCCGCACTTTCCCCCTTAGGATTGCCATAGTTACGGCGCTGTGGACTTTTTTTCCACTTGACTTTTGCAACAGTGGTTAAATGCAAACGATTAAAATTGCTTTCTGCGTAAACTATTATTCAATCAACGTTAATAAAATACTTTTTGAAGTATTTATATAACGGTTACTCATGATGACAGATCTTGCTGAAACAAACTATTTAGCAGTAGGTTTGTTTGAAAACTTTTAGAAAAAACTGAAATAAATGAGGATATGAATAAACGAGTAAACCTAATTCGATAAACATAAATTAAATGAAATGCTTCAATAACAGTGCATAAAAAAATAGTAAAGCTGTTTTCTTTCGTACGGTTTCCATGGAGACGACGCAAAATTCCTAAATTTGATGAGCCTATTTAAAAGTAACAGAGCATAATATAAGCTGCTATATATTAGGGGAAACTACTTTGTAAGCTCACATATTTAGTAACGCTCAATATTCTAGTGTGCGATGAACTGGAACAAAAAATGCCCCCCCCCCTCAAGTACAAGTTTAACTCCTTAGATAACTGACCATACAAAACTCTTTCCTATGGATGTGGCAAACTCTAATTACTGAAGTAGCATAACTGATTTTTATAAACTTGATCAATTTTATCTTTCTGATTCAATTATAAGACACCTACATCAACCATGTTGAATGCAAAACATCGAAGTTAATACGTTAATGATATGAGCATTGGTGTTTCGAAAACTTCGACATCAATGTCGCTTCTCAGATAATTAAAAGAATATTGATAAGATGCTAGAATGCCGATGTCGATATACGAGAAAGTAGGCTCGTTTATTTCTTGACAGAACTTCTTGTTTTCAATTTGGCAGTAGTAAAGGGGAAAAAAGTATGTCTTCCTATATTTCAGTCTCAATTGGAATCGTAAAACTGACAGCAAATACATGGGAAAGTTGAAACTATGCAAAGGTATGAGAATATTTGAAATGCTGAAATTTTGGAACATAAGGTAAGAAGTGAAAGCGTTTATACGAGAAAAAACGGCAATTATGGTTGCGCTTGATGGCAGCGTTCCTCTTAGCTGAGTAATCACTGACATGGAACTATTGCATGATAAAAAGAAGCTCTTAGTTCGGTTTAAGTTGCATCATAGATATACAAACAATAGTTGGTACCAAACTTTTGAGAAAAATGCATTAAAACTAAATGTTTAACATAATGGGAAAAGGCTATTAAAGTAGAAAGATCGTTTGACCCCCTACCTACTTATTACTTCTGTTAACTTTCTAGGAGTTTTCCATTCAGCCTTCAAATCATTTGTATGTTAAATCTTTGTTCAAGCTTGGTATCCGTATTCAGTGACACAATTTTGTTAAATGGAAGGGATTAGAAAAATTACGGAGATCGAAACCTGTTTGAATATTTTTCCTGATCATTGAATGAAAGGGGAAAAAAATTTTTTCTACTCCATATATGTGAGTGAAATGATTTTGCTTAGCCGTCTTAAATAAATGTAAGACAATATTTTCCATCTAAATTATCTGATTCTTTATACAAACTTTTACTTTTCGTCAAAGTTTTACCAATATGGTACTATGACCCTATGGTACTTTACTATTCTTCGATTGTCGTAGGATAGGGACTTCAAAACTTCAATATGCTACAAACATTTGAGTTTTATTTTCAAAAGTATAAGATTGCTGTTATCTATTTAAATGAATGTCACCATCATTTGATTTTTGCTCACTTTAATGCCCTCAAAAGCTGCAGCAAATTAAATTTATTTGATTTGCAATACGGAACAATTATAATTATCGCTATTGGAATAAAATGTAAAGGTCACGAAAATAGGAAGTTTTTTCTGGGAATCGTTTTTGTTGTGAAAAACACATTAGCATCTTGGATTAATTTAAGTGCAAAACACATGTAATAACATTTTGTTTGCTTTTGCTATCTTAGTTTCGATGAACTTTTAAGCATATTAAATAATAATAATAAAAAAAAATGATGAAGATATAGAAAATTATTTTAAATTTTATTCTTCCAAGTCTTTGAAAAAAGATCCTTCAAGAAAATTCGGAATTGCATTTCAGTTTTAAAAATTGTTTTATCGTCTGCGACTTTTTTTATTCAATAATATGTTCTCAATTGAAATAAAGAGTACGAGGAACCGCAGTCTCCTCTGGCTAACGGCTGTTAGAAGACGTAAAACTAAGACTTACTCACTTATGAAGGATATAACATCTCCAATGTGAGACGTCCGCCTTTTCGATTTTCAACTGAAATAAAATGTTTTCTCTCTTCGACTATTTTTTTAAGCACCTCAAGGTTGCATGTTCAAGCTCCAAAACTGCGAATTATGTGAAAATAATGGGCTCGCCTTTTAATTTTGCAACAGCAGAATGTTCCTTACCAAAGTTTCTTGGTAGGAGAAAAGTAGGGAAAAAAAAGATTTTTTTATAGTCTTATTATATTAATTTGGTTTGTTCTTCCTCTTCCACACTGCAGAAAATGAACTGTTGTTTTTACGGGAAATACTGGCAGCCGAGGCTCCAATTCAAAACTGTTAAATACACAGCAATAAACTGTAAAACTAGCAATTTTACAGTTTCTTTTTGTAAAGTTAGAAACTTTACAGTTTGTTGCCGTAAAATTTATCTGTACTATACTGTAAAAACAACAGTATAATACTGGCTAAAACAGTATAATACTGGTTTAAAATTTTAAAATGCACGGTAATACGCTGTAAAATTAGCAATTTTACAGTTTACTACCTCAAAATTAGCAATTTTACAGTTCAGTACTTCAAAGTTAGCAATTTTACAGTTTATTACTGTAAAATTAGCAATTTTTATAGTATCTACCTATATTAAAAATTGACTATCTTTCTTTCTTTCTTTCTTTGTTTCTATCTATGTCATGCTTCTTTCTCCTGAACGCAAATGATCTGAAAGTCGAACCAGGTACCGATAGATTAGTAATTTTTTAGGCCTAATTAGTTTTAATTTATATAATTATACGATTTTAATTAACGAAGATATCAATTAATAAGTAGTCAAGTTTAAAGCGATTTGTTCTCCTAAATGATTAAATATGAAATCCATTATTACAAAATGTGGTTGCTATGAAACAGTAATAATAATAATTTGCGAATTTTGAATAAAGGCTTAACTAAATCTAACATGAAACTCATTAGCGGGCCACGTACGTAGTACTTTTATCGCTAGCTACTTGTAGATTTTTGAAAAATAAATTTGTTGAAAAGCCATCTACTTACATTAAAAACCGAATATCTGTCTGTGTCTGCTTCTTTCACTTGAGCGAGCAAATAATAGATTATAGCAAATAATATAACACCAGAATGAGGTAAAAGTTAGGGGAGGGGGGACATCATGCATCAACATGCATGCCGCAGGAAGCTAATCTAGCAGTAGTATAAAATTAGCGCTATTATACTGTAAGAGCAACATTCATTTTTAACAGTGGATTTTACATGTTGCTTTTAAAATCCGTGTAATGCCACGTACACCCATCAGTATGCAAATAAAATATGGCAATATAATTCTATGAATAGAAATATTTTAGATATAATCAGTCAATAGCAATACTTTGGATTAAACATCTTTTAAAATCATATGATGCTAGCAAACCCTTTTAGATCTAACAACCAAAATATTTTGTTGCATCTTATTACTAAATACTACACTCTATTGTATTCCATGCGTAACAGAAAGGTCAAAATATCTTTTAACCTTTTAGAAATTACTTATGTGCAAGCTACTGATACTTGATTTCACGCACGCAAATGGAGAATCAATTTAAAGAAAAAAGAAAGAGAACAAAGAAAAAGAAGACTAATTGGTGGCAATTATAAAAATTGATTTTAAAGCAGCGGACATGATTTGTACTTTTTTCACGAAAATGACCAAAAAATGTATCAATCTCTATGCTATTGACTGAAATTATTTGGTAATTTTTAATTATATGCTATTATGGCCATTTTTATAAATTTCAAATTCGAACGATCAATCGTTTATGCGAATGTGACCTATTTTTAACCGACTTCAACAAAGGAGGTGGTTCTCAATTCAAAGCGTATAACTTTTTTTTTTTTTGTTTGTTCGCACATAACAGTTGATCCACTGAACCGATTTGGACGACGGCTTTTTTTTTAATCGATAGGAGATGGTGTAACTTAGGTACCATGTATTTATATGACGATATTTGTTCACTAGAAAAAAAGTTATTATGGAAAACAGTAAACTTCATGTCATTTCCCCATTAAATGATTAAATTTTCAATTCATTGTTTCAAAAATTTGTTGCCTCGCAACAGCAATATTAATAGTAATCATGATGAAAATTTTGAACCAAGGCTTCTCTGGAGTAAGTATGAAATATTAATAAGTACCGTAAAATGGGGTTAATCGGAACACTTTTCAGCTTTGATTGTAAAAAAAGCAGTTAAAAGATTTTTTTTAATATGATTTTTTTGGGTAAAAACTTCGGTCTTGCTTTACTTTTGATATTCCAAGCAAAGACAAAAGATTTTGAGCAATTATTATTAAAATATATAGCAAATTATGGGTGTTCCGAATCACCCCGCTGATAGGGGTCAATCGGAACACTTGTTAAAATTTTTATTTTTTTCAATTTAATCTGTAATAGGTCTCACAAACATGAGTAATATTGATGGGGGAGAATAAGAACGGATAATTACTGTCAAATAAATGTATAATTTCAGTACCAGTAAACGTTTATAATTTGTGAAAATTCAAAATAATTTTGAACTTATGAAAAATGAAAAGTAATATTAAGAAAAGCTTTTGAATTGAAATGCAAAGATTTAACATGAATGGAAGTCACTCATGTCGTCCACAAATATGTACTTGTCCTTAAAACTAGCAATTGTGACTTGGCTTAAGTTTTTTCATAACATCTCCTGGGATGAACTCTGCCTTTTCTTTAGTTTTTTGAAATTTCTGGGTTTCGGGGATTGTCCTGAAAGATTTTTTCGCTTATTCATCACTGTCTGTGTGCTGGACGTTTACTACATAAAGTCTATGTGACTTTCTCCCTTTTATTTTAAGTAAAAAAAAGTCTCCTGGAGAAAAAATCTTTTGAAATCTGTAACTTTTGTCATTCTAAGATCTAGTTGCTCACGAGAAGGGATAAACAGTAATAAATCCTTGTTCCTGTCTTGATTAGAAGAATTGGGGTTAGAATCTTGATTTTTCAAACAATTTCCTTCAAATAAGTTTGAATTGGAACAACAGAACTAAGTGTTCCGATTCACCCCGCAAATTTTTTTCCCATGGCATTTTTCAGAATTCTTCACTTTTATGACACAATTTATAAAAAATGTAAATTCTAATGTGGTATTCTGTTGTTCAGATACATGTATAATTGAAACATACCACTCATAGTTTTTAAATATAAGAAGGTTTGTTCTTGCATATGAAGTTTTGCAGTCTATGAAAATGTGATGTTTTCTAGCATTCAACGTGCAGCCCTCTTTAGAAGCCAGTAGCGTTGCCAGATTGACAAAAGTATTTTTTTCCTACTTCCTATGATCTTACCTTTCTAAAAAAAAATTCATGGCGAAAAATACCCAATAGTATATTTATGAAGAATTTCTTTGCACGGTTGGGAAGTTTTGTTCCGATTGACCCCGCTGTTCCTATACACCCCATTTTACGGTAGTCGAATTTAAAGCGATTTGTCCTAAATGATTAAATATGAAATCCATTGTTACAAAACGTGGTTGATATGAAACTGTAATAATAATGATAATGAGAATTTTAAATGAAGGCTTAACTAAATCAAACATGAAGTTCAATTAATTTAAATCAAACATCTCATGAACAATGAGAAACTAAAATTGCTTTGAAATATAAATTAGTTGAAAAGTCATTGATATTTAAATGGCTTTTTTGATTGAGCTAGTACACAAATAAATACCAGAGAATAACAAAGATTATTTTTTAGTGTCAATCGTTTAAAGTTTTAGACGCGTTGATAGTTTCTTCCTTTTTTTTTCACAGTTTATTTTGTGGAGCATTTACTTAGGAAAATTAGGTGAAGTTGGGGGGAAACATTACCTTATTTCATAAGTACACCCACACGAAAAAGAATAAAATAAAATAATTTTGGAAAAAAATAGAACCGACTTCAGTTGGAAATTGCTCTAAAAAGTAAAAAATAATTTTTTTCTTTGAACACCATCGAAACTACTTTTAAACATAAGTTTTGAAGTCGGCGCAAAAACAATGTACAGAATCATACGCAACTACAATTCAACTATATAAATTTTAATGGATCCAGGTTCTTTAAGAGCATTCGCACAATGGTTTCTCTGAAAAATGTTGGGAAAATATAGTTAAATATCATTTTACCTATCGACCTTACCGACTTCAAAACTTATGTTTAAAAGTAGTTTCGATGGTGTTCAAAGAAAAAAATTATTTTTTACTTTTTAGAGCAATTTCCAACTGAAGTCGATTCTATTTTTTTCCAAAATTATTTTATTGCCTTGAGTTCCATGAAACAGGTAACTTATTTTTGTAGATATTTCAAATGCTAATTTGATTGTAGTTAGAACTTTAAAAGTATGAAAACAAAATTCCATGCGAAAGGTATAATGAAAGCATGTTTTAGAAGTAATAATATACTCGTTTCTTCAGTATATAAAGGGTCCAATTCTTCTTTACCAAAGCTACATTTCGTCTAATTGCTTGCTATATTTCAAAGTTGCTATTATTTTTAATCTTAACAAATTTGTTAAGTATAACAAACTCCAACTTTAATGCTAAATATTTTCGATTACAAATGCGCTATCGGAATTTTTTTTTCAATGGTGTCAAGATGTTCAGAAACTTTATGTTATAAAGAATTAATGCCAGCTTTTAATTTAATAAAGAACAAAGTGGTTAATTGATGTTACAAAATGTTTCTAAATCTAACTGTTTTGAGGAATTGAAATACGGTCCGGCGCGTAGTATACTGAGAAAGTGAAAGAATAAGCTTAGTAACCTTTGCTCAACAGATTTTGCTTTGTATTAAGAGCACTAGTTTATTATTGACTAAGTAGCAATAATAGTTTAGAAACAGCATGCGAAAAAAATTGGTTGTTTCAAAACTGAAAGTTACTAGATAAAGTTCATAACAAGAAAAAGTTTTCGCACGCAAGACATTAGTGTCTGCAAACTCTTGGTGAACTTCTTGCGTTTCTAAATTATCAATACCTTATATAAAAGAGATATAACTAATGAAATTGATAAAAAACATTTTAAAATTAATAGTTTTAAATATAAAACGAATGTAATTACCTTTAATTGCGAAAAATATTATTTATAATAAATAACTTAATGTTAAAAAAATATTTTAGCATGATGCATACATTGCATATTACAGTTTAAAAATGAAATATATGATACATATTCTTCAAATCTACCATTGCTTGAATATGCATTGAAATTTACATTTATTAGTAACCGATCTCAATTTATTTTCTGCTTATATTTAAAATGTTCAGTTTGATGGCTGCTTGGTTTAATTGGATTTAATAGTGCAATCAGTTTTACGGATAAATGCTATATTAAAATTTCATTCCAACACATAGAAAATCTTAAAGAAATCAATGGAAACCAGGTTCATGAAATCAACATCTGTCCAGAAAGTTTTTGAAGTTTTTCAGTATCTCATTGGTTGTGTAAGTAGTTTCTTATGGTGAATTATTCAACACTTGAAATCAAGTACTTTTTAAAAAAGTTTTTAATGCCGAAAAGTCTCTCGAATCTTCAGGATTTTGATAATATCCTTATCATGAAAGAAATTGAATTTAATAAAACGTTTTTTATGGAAAATAGTTTTAATATAATGAATAAATAAATCATTTTTTTCCACTAATGAAATATTTTTAGCAACGTAAAAATATATTTCATAGCAGCTGACAATTTTTAAGTGCTCCGTAAGTGATAACGCACATCTTAAGCTAGTGGATGGGTGAAGAAACATACGTGTAAATTTTTGAAACACGAAGTGATCTTTGCAGAATTGTTTTCACAAAGTTCATTGGTTCTAGATTTCTTATTTTATTTTAATGTACATTATTTCAAAATTAAAAAATATAATTTGAAGGTTTTGAGAACATAAACTGTTCTTCAAAAATTTTATGTACTTTTTGTTATTTTTATAAGTCTATCGAGAAGTATGGGAACTCACTATTAACACAATTTAAAAATAACAACATTAATCGAAATAATGTAAACATTTTTAAGTGCATGTAAAAATGTAAATTTTTAAACCATGCGTTAATATAATGTATTTTTATCAACTAACAGCCATTGAATTCTAAAATTCTCAGCTGTTGTATTAAAAAAATAATTGTTCAACTTTTGATTTTGACTTTTTGAGTATATATTCGATAGGAACTGATAAGAGACAATGCCATATGAATACATTTAAAATACAGAAGCATAAAACTTAACAAAAAATACTCGTGGGAAAAAAAAATGCTTCGACTGTTTTTTTCTTCTTTTTTTTGTGCGGAAAAAAAACATTTAAAAATGAATTATTTGATGTTTAGAAATAGCTAGCAGAACTGAATACCCAAATAAAATTTAAAATAATAATAATAATAATAATAGCAAGGAAAATAAACTTAGCAAAACTATAAAAAATATATATTTATTCGCAACGGAAGAAAAGGACTAATAGTAAGAACTTTTTAAAGTGCCATAAACGTGAAATTAAGAGTTCAAACGAAAGTGTGTTTTATACATAAAGTAAATTTCAAAAATTTCTTTACAAATACGAAAGTTGGTACTAAATATCAAGGTAATCCTGAAAACCGAAAAATGGATAAGTAAATTGCAAATGCAGAAAAAGTAAATAATTTTAACGACATCGTTTGAACTAGTTGAAACAGTATGTAAATCTTCTTCTTCATGAAAAAAATTAAGGTAGTTTAGTAGTAAAATAAAACTTCTTTATTTATTATTGCTGTTTAATATGAGATTTTATTTAGAAGAAAATTGTCGTAAGAATAACCTGCACCTACAACGGAATAGTTGACTGATAAAATTCAAAAATAATTAAAATTTTTGCAAGTTATTTTAATTATTTTTGAACATAATTTAAAAAATATATAAATTTAAAAATAGTCAATCGCTAATCAAAAAGCAATCATGGACAAGAAAAACTCTTATTTTTTTTAGTTTAAAGCCATTTTGCTTAGAAGTCTTTGATATTAAAATTTTTGAATATTATTTTAATTATTTTTTAATATAATGTTAAAAATATATAAATATAAAAATAGTCAGTCGCTAATCAAAATGCAATCACGGACAAGAAAAACTCTTAAATTTTTTAGTTTAAAGCGATTTTGCTTGGAAGTCTTTTATATCAATAACAGCAATCAAAGATTGGGAGACCTACCTGTTACGGAAGCTTCATTCTCCTATTACGCAGAGCAAGAAAAGGACGAATAAAAGAGCGCGTTTTATCCTCCTCTCGGCCAACAATCTCCAAACGATCCCGCTCCCGCCGGCGACCCTTTGAACTCCTTTTCGCAACTATCGTCTGCGTGAGGCTCGCCACCTAATTTACCGCTAATACCTAATCTTTCGCCGTTTACGAGGGGTGGAAAGTGTCAATGGATCGATGGAACGCACTTCCGACCCCCCTATTTTTGCCGTCCCCCGCGCGAGAGAGCGCGCGCTTTTGGCGGGCTAATTGCCCGGAAGCTCGCCATCGGAGACGGGCCCACGCCCACTGAAGCGCCAAAACGCCATTTTGCGGCCCCGCCCACAAGTGGCACGCCGCGCTCTTTCTCTCTTCTCGTATTTACCTTTTAGAAGCGTGAATTTAGAGCCTTTTGAGAGCAATTTTCCTATTGGCTAGCTGTGAAGGAGCTGCTGTTCCAACCGTTGTTCGCCCTCCCCAGAGAAGCTGGAGAGCAGAAGGAAAGACCGGAACAGGTTGACGGATGATGTATTGGGTTTTAACTGAATTGGTTTACAAGAATATTTGCCGCTGCAGTAGAGCTTCACGATTTTCTTGGTATCGGCTGAAATATCAGATTTCTACGATTATACACAAAATCGTTGATGCTGTAATCAGAAACATGCTGTTTTGCATAGTGGTGTAATCTTTTATGGTAGTAATTTCTAGTCATTAGTATTTTATTGAACATGAGTGTTTCACTTTAAGTAATTAAGCGTATTCTTTTTTTTTTTTGCTTACTAAACATTTCTCTTAGGAAAGAATTCCTTATCTTGGCTTGGTATCGGAGCAAGTGTTGAAATACTGAGCACCATTTCATTATCATTGTTGTCAGCTTCACGGATCATGCTGTCATGTAAAGTCACCAAAGAGTTTTACATGATTCTAATGTGGAAACTTTTTTGCCCATTTCAGTAGAAGTACTGTAATTTTCTCTTAATTTTTTTTTTTTTTTTTTTTGAACACTCGAGGCCATCTGCTTGTAAGAGCTTTACGGCAGCCACTATAGTATTGTAACAGAAACCAATTTACGGATAAGACATTTCCCTCTTGCTGTCAAGTCTGCATTAATCGTGAACGACGTTATATATACGATTAGACGTCACACATTCTGCATTGGAATCATGCGTGTATCCAGCTTCTGGCTTTGGAGAGGGTCATTATTGAAAACTCAAAAATGCAGCTTTGGGCTATATTTGACTGCTTAATGGAGGAGGGAGGAGGTTGGTGGGCACAACTGCCTTCCTTGATTCAGAGATAAATTTAGCTCCATATGTCAGTAAAAGAAGAAGCAAAATTTTCTTGATTGAAAAAGTGCAACTAAAATCTGAAAACGTAGTGTCCGCGAAAGTAAAATTGACAAACTAATGCAGAAATGACGACGGTTTTATATTATTTTCCTTGCGCTCGTAGGCATATTTACTGCACCAGGGTAATACATACATATATCAATTTATATGGTATGGTTATTTTTTTCCTCTTACCCCTATAGTTTAAAAAAACGTCTTTGTTCTCTTTCATTCTTTGAAGTTTTTAAGTGTTTTCTTGTAATGACAAGTTGATGAAATACTGCAAATTGATATAAACATAAGTTAGACCCATAAGGGAAAATGAGAAAATATGACATAAAATTTGAGAACTAAGCATTAACTGAGGTTTGTTTTGAATGGTAATTGTCATTTAAGACAGCATCTTTACTTTAGAATGAACTCACTTCTTTGAGTTTTATTATTCGTCACCTCTCACTCAAAAAGACTTTGCTTAAAAAATAAAAGATTGCATTCCGATCAAGTTCTCTTACTTCTAACAAAATTACTCAGAGATTAGCAGGGCTCAACCCAAACGCGAGAGTCCGAGCTCGAGCAATAGCCCGATTAGGACTCGAACCCAAGAACTTAAAATAGGTTTCAGGCTCGGTAAGATATTCAATAGTCAATATCCATGCAAATACACTTTTTGCATGGCAAATGGATTTTTCATTTTAATTTTATTTCTCTCTAGGTGTAAAAGTGCGCGAAAGTTAAAGTAAATGTGGAAAATATCTAATTTTTTTAAGTTTAGAATCTCTTTTTTGCGTTTTCTTTATGCTATAAACTTACTCTTAGCTTCTGTCGAAAAAATATTAGGATAATTGAACTAATGTTTGCCTCACATAAAAATTTCAAACATTCAACCAAAAAAAAGTAATAATAATAATAAAATAAATAACACTTATTTGCAACACGTTTGTTTGCGATTACTGTTACAATATATAACATAGTAGTTCCCCTCCGAAATGGAGAATTTTTTAAAAATTATGAAAGATGCAACAAAAATTTTTTGAAAAAAATGCAGAATACCGGTACTGCAAAAAAGATACGGACGCGTGTTTCGGGGGACAAGGAAATTCTTTTTCCATGCATGAAAATGTGACTACATCTATATTATATTTTTGCATTAAAACCCTGTTGTGCAGTCTGTGTAACTCCGAAACAAACACATGCTTTTTAACTTTATTTAATCCACTGTTACAATTTACAAGTGTTCATTATTAGCTTCCAATAAAAATTTAAAGATAAAAGGAAAGATGAGAGAAATAAATACAGATTTTAATGGAAAAATGTGTATAATAGTGTTTAAATAATAAAATTATTTTCTTGAACTAAAACATATCACTGCATATTTTATATCATACTAGCTGCGTGGCCCGGCGTTGCACGGGCTGTAATGTAGTGAAGGCACTTTGAGAAAACTACTCGCCGCCAAGGCGGCTCGCCTTTAAAGTAATGAGGAAAGTTTGAGCAGTCTACTCGCCGTCAAGGTGGCTCGCCTTTACAGTCGCGAGAAAAGTTTCAATCAACTACTCGCCGCCAAGGCGGCTCGCCTTTAAAGTACCAAGGAAAAGTTTAACAAACTACTCCCCGCTAAAGCGGCTCGCTAAAATGCTTTCCTGCATCAAAGAATCAATCGAATTATTTGCATATGCTTCCTCAAAAATAAAGACGGTGTCAAGTAGCGCATACTTAGCACTCTCCCTAAATAACAAATAAAATTCCTTTCCAAAAACAATTATTTCCAAACCGTTTTCTTCCTGTAAAATTAATTGCAAAATTCTAAACGAAAAAGATCTTTTAATATTCGGATCGCAGCCAAAAAAAGTCCCTTCTAAAAACAGCAATTGCAATTTTATTTAAAAACACATTTTCAAAATGGTACCAGAGTAAAAATATGTCATTAATAATTCGAATAAAAACAATTGTTAGAACTTTGTTATAACACGTATTCAAAATGACAATGGAAAAAAATAATACTCTTTCATTTTAAAAAGTTCAATTTAATTAACGTTTTAATTTGAAATCGCAACGGAAATAAATAAATATCTTGGAATTTAAAATAGTTCAATAATTTAATTAACGTTTCAATTCAAAATGGAAACGGTAAGAAATTAATGTCTTGGAATTCTAAATGTTCAATAATTTAATTAACGTTTTTATTCAAAATGGCAACGGTAAGAAATAATGTCTTAGAATTTTAAATAGTTCAATAATTTAATTAACGTTCTAATTCAAAATGGCAACGGCAAGAAAAAAATATCTTGGAATTTTAAATAGTTCAATAATTTAATTAACGTTTTAATTTAAAATGGCAACGGTAAGAAATAAAAGTCTTGGAATTTTAAATAGTGCAATAATTTAATTAACGTTTTAATTCAAAATGGCAACGGTAAGAAATAAAAGTGTTGGAATTTTAAATAGTGAAATAATTTAATTAACGCTTTAATTTAAAATGGCAACGGAAAGAAATAAATGTCTTGGAATTTTAGGCACGGTTTCAAGTGAAACAGTCGATCGCACATTACAATCGCTACTGGAAATGAATTACATTAGAACGTTTCTTGATAAAAACATCGTGACGTCAGCGTGACGTTTGCCTATGAAAAACGAGCTAGATAAAACGTCACAGCCTACTTGGCGAATAAGAGGAGATCGCTGAGTGCTTGTGAGCTCTTATTGGCTCCACCCGTAGTGACGTCATGCCAAGTTAAGTTGATGATAATGTAATTCACTTCCAGTAGCGATTGCAATTCGAAGCGATCGCAGTGCTGTTTCACTTGAATCCCTGCCATAAATAGTGCAATAATTCAATTAACGCTTTAATTTAAAATGGCAACGGAAAGAAATAAATGTCTTGGCATTTTAAATAGTGCAATATTTTAGTTAACGCTTTAATTTAAAATGGCAACGGAGAGAAATAAATGTCTTGGAATTTTAAATAGTGCAATAATTTAATTAACGCTTTAATTTAAAATGGCAACGGAAAGAAATAAATGTCTTGGAATTTTAAAAGTGCAAAGAATTTAATTAACGTTTTAATTAATATCTCAGCTAATTAACGTCGTACAATTACGCGGTTGGTCTTATTGTCTTCCTTAGAAAATTTCGAATCGAATGGTATTATGTTTGATTCTTTACGCTCAGCGGTTTTTGAGGAGTTCAAGCTTCAGACAGACAGACAGACAGACAGACAGACAGACAGACAGACAGATAGACAGACAGACAGACAGACGCGGACAGATTTTAATAGTAGTAATTATATGACCAACTATAAATTTCTTCAAGAATTAATTAGAATGACATTTTGTTTAGCAAATAATATTTTGGTTTGAATAAAATGATTTTGTATAATTATGTACTTTTTGAGAGGACGAATAGTTTTTATTTTGAGGAAAGGGGCTACGTTGCAATTAATAAGTCTTTAGAAATATGTCAGATTTTGAATTGAATCACGCAAAGCATATGCAACAGGTTTTGCAAATACATGTAATGAACTTCTTTCCCCCGACACAGATAAAAAAAAAAAAAAAATTCTGAGCTTGTTCAATCATCGCAAAATGCTTTATTAAAAACATCATTATCTGTGTGTTTGTAGCTTTCTGATTATAACAAGAGAAATAACAGTAGAATAAATATACGTATGAAGAGACCCTGAGTGTGTAGTTTTATGACAGCTTTAATAGCTGTGTAACAAAAACCAATTTACAGATACTCTGCATTCTATTTTGTGAAAATGCATTTTATCTATATTCGGAAGTTTTCGATTCTACTAAAAGTGACAGGAAATGAATTCAAAATAATATGTACTAATCCCATCACAGGAAAATAAAGAACAACATAATTTCAGTGCTCACTTCTTTCTGATAGTAATGAAAGGACTCGCAGTAGAATTTTTGAAGCTACCCTGCGTGCATAGCTTTGTAACAACCTTAATAGAGCTGTAACAAAAACCGATTTACAGATACTCTAAATTCTACTCTGAAAGAATGTACTTTTATTTTTATGACGAAGTTTCCAATACTACAAAAATGACAGGAAGTGAATTCAAAACAGTAAGTACTATTTCTATCACCTAAAATGCCCAATAAAAACAGTTTTATATAAATGTTTACAGCTTTTGATAAAAACGAGAGAAATAGCAATGGGTCATTCCATTTTAAAGCAACAAATTTTCAAAAAAGTTGTTGCATCACCATTTTTGATTTTGATGAAAATTTGCATGTGTATTCCTTTTACTTCCCAGAGCTCAAAATAGTGTTCATTTTATTTTTAAAAAATTTATCCTTTGATATATAGGCCATTTTTGTTGTTGGCAACAGCGAAAATCGGGCGTTTTGAAGCTTTGTCTTATGAACTATAACTTTTTTTCTATCAAAGATTTTGAGCTCAAATATAGCTCATTGGAAAGCTAAGAAAAAGATCTTTTTATATATGCTATCAATAAATTTCAGATTTTATAAAAATATTTATTTTTTCAAGATCAAAGTTCACGACGAAAATGACATTTTTTACTACTTTCGAACATTAAAAAACCCATGAACGGTCCAAAGTAACAAGCCGATTTTTCATCATATATTCATAGTCATGGTTACTTACTGTATAAAAAAAATTGGTTTGTTACTACACCCCCTTTATGAGAAATGCCCCCCCCCAAAGTTGTAAATTTTTTAAAAATCCAATTTTCAATGCTAAAAAAATGCATGTGGGGGGGCAAGATAAAATTTTTTTCATTTGTGGTACTTTAAGTACTTTTTACCAGCTTTCTAATAAAACAAAAGTTGCTTTGTTATTCAAAGGCCTTTGGCAGATATAAGGGACTGAACTTTCAAAAAATTGCACAAAAACAACACGATTATTTTCATTTTTTTAAATCTTTTTTTTATTTAAATATAATTATATACCTTATTCTTTGCCTTAAATGCTAAAAAAAGACTAAGAAGAGCAATGAAGAAACATATTTAAAGTTTAATAAGATACTTTAATATTTTTAACACCTGGGAATATAGAATACCACTAAACTTGTCTGATTTTTAAACATCTGATTGCTACCTACAACAGGACTGAGCATTTCTCAACTTGTCCAGGTTTGTTCATACCATGTGGTCATCCTTGTTCTGGCTTGCTCTCACATGTGTATCTTAATTGTCTTTCAAATTCTGAAAGAAGTAGGTTGTTGAGCTTGTGTTTCAGCTGTAAAATCTTGTGAAGCTGATGTGATTTCTTTTCATTTCAAGTTCATTCATATTCACAGAATGGTTTGTTAAAGGTAAAAGAAGAAAATTCTTTAGAATCCTTAAATATAAATTTAAATTTGTCTACTATGCACAATTTTCGCAAATGTGATATGATTAAGGCCCTGATAGTGTAGGAAGTATACGATAGTTTCATTCTGCAAATTCTGAAATTTCTGAACTCTTACCTTTTTTTTTGACCTA